>JABCKT010006475.1:0-106324 GCA_018858115.1 Tephrocybe rancida
CTGCTGGCCCCGGTTCATCATGATCCTCCGGTACGCCCCTCTGTATCACATTCACCAACTGCAATATTGCCTTCCTCGCATCTCTGCCTGCAGAAACTCCTCACTATATTCCACAAACTCAGGCTCACCCCATGCGCGCCCCAGTTCCAGATATTCAGGCCACTCCCAACGTTCGTGTCCGCGTACATGAGTCATGCGGGGAACTTCTCGCAGGGAGCACATGGCAAATGTTCATGTCCATGCTGGTCACTGATGGAGAATTTGTGGCCTGCACATTCGATGTCGTAGATCTTGATAGGCCCACAGGAAATACGGCCATGATTAACCAGCTGCGCAACATACCTTAGGCATGTAATATCGTTAAAGACAACTGGTAGGGGATCCCAGTAGAGAGAACAATGTTCAGAAGTCATGCAAGCAGAGGCAAGCAGTTGATGCAATCGGTGTGAGGGAGCAGCACGCCAGAGTTGTGCTGGGGAGAGGGCAGCCAGAAATTGTCTTAAGAATTGAGTATAAGGAATCCGGAATGGGCTGTAGCGAGTTGAGGTGAGACTTGAAGGATTCTTCAACAGTTGGACCGTATTACAGATGGGTTGCAATGCTGCAGGAGCTGATAATAATGTAGTAAAGCAAATTTGTTGATGCAGAGAGCCGAGTCGTCCGCTATGGCTGAGGCCACATACAGTATCTTACTTACAGCTGTTTTCAGAATGATACGGAATCACGATTTCTGATTTTTGCTGGCTTTGGCTCTGCTTGGTATTGGCCTCCTCAAGCCGAAGCCCGGCCGGTCGGATTTCTCCGGCCACATGACTTTCGGCAACCCCCGCAAATCAAGAAATCAAGTGCAAAATCATCGTTAAAAAATTCTTACACCTTGTATACACTCATCCCTGGCCATTCTGAATAAGTGATGTAGGCATAAAAGCCTATATAATAAGCTCTGTAAATTTTAAGAAATAAAATAAATGGCAACGCAATATATGAAAGGCAAAATTGTAAGAACGCGCGTGATACTCCGAGATCCCCGAGTCATGTGCCTGACATTACCGAACTATTTTTGTGAACTTGCCGCACCACCGCCGAGCAGGCTCTAGCCAAGCAATGCCAAAGTCATCGGATTTTTCGAAAACGCAATTCCGTATCATTATGTTACTATGTTACTATATTACTAAAAACAGCTGTAATACCCTTTCCATTTGCGGGCTTAACCTATTTAATAACCTTTTCTTGACCTAGCGAGACGCCTCCAGCGCTTCAGCATTGCTTTCAACTTCTGGGTACACCCCTCCGCAGCTGGATAAAAAATTGCCCACAAACTGTTTATAAATCATTTGTTTACCGTTTACCAGAGCTGGTAAACTAAACAGTAAAGTAAACGGTTTTACTGTTTAAAAATGGTAAACAAACTAAATGGTTGGAGCCTTACTTCATTCGATCTTGATGATCTTTTCATCACCATGGAAGACCCCATATCGAGCTCTCAGACCCCACAAGATGATTGCCACCAGAAATAGAGATACAAGTTCTCTCTTGTGAAGTGCAGTCCTCATCTCATTGCCCTTCGCCGAGCATGCGAGTTTGGGATCCCACCCACCCTCCGCAGCTCGACTTCGCCATTTGGGCCTGGGTCAGACCCCTTCCCCTATGCCGGGAAGTGCTTCGCGCTTTCGCCCACTTTGCCTGTGCACACATCGTATTTGCATACCTGCATACATACGCCTACCTATGCATATCAATGTTATGTATATGCACCATCTCTGGCATGACTTCCCTCTGTGTTAGGCCAAGATCTCACAAGTCACGACTGGTGAATTCACGGAATCTACCGACCTTGACAAGTTTTAGATTACCAAGTCCATTTTGAACCTCCTTCATTCTAAGACACAGTATCCCGAAAGAACAAGATCTCTGGCTATTGTTTATTGCCGCACACCATCACTCATGAAGGCTTCTCTTCCCCTGAGTGGTGGCTGGGGGTCGTCACACTAAATACAGATATATTGAGATCATTTGTTCGATCAGCCGACCCTCCACTTCGAAGGCCCGTTTCAAAGTTGGGGTAGGTGAGAGTAGATGGCATCATGGTAGAGGCAACGGCCGTGTCGAGGACAGCATGATCAGAGTGGGCGAGTATGATGACTACCGTTGGATATATTCCCTTTTGAGAGTGGCAAGATTAGAGATATCCATGGCTAAACAGGGCCAACATACCACGACGACGCTTGTTGAAAACGAGTAGACAATGAATGGGAAACTGAGCTTTGGGTTGCTTTCGACCCCAGGAATATTACCGACAACTTGCACAAGCTATACGTATGTCATATGTCATCAAGTCATTGTACAGAAAGACCCAAATGGTGGACTTACGAAGAATAGAAAATAGAATACACCGGATTCAATCAGTAAGACCATCACTCTTTCTGCCCTCGTAGTACGACCAGCACTAGAAGCGATCATTGGTTTGATTGACTGTCGGTATTCCCTACACGGTGACGGGAAAATGAACAAGAAAATGTAAATGATGGGATTGCGGATTCTCACCATGTTTTCCAGGCAATAAGCATAGTGGCCACAGCAGTTGTGACTGTTACTGTACTGTAAGCTGCTGTTCGAGCATTGATACAGTATGCAGGGCTCGGGGAGGAATTCTCGATGCTGTCGGTGCCGAAGTGGACAACGCAGAACGTCAACATGATTAAAGAGACTAAGTATAAAGTGTGTGAGTCTGGGAGTTGGAACTGTACTTGATTACGATGGGATTTGCCTACCCAGGGATCCGAAAAGCAGTGCCAGAGGCAACAAACCCAACCAAGCTTGTTTAGCAAGACGCCAGAGCGAGTAAACGCGCCACACAACGATACCATCCCCTAAGATGGACTAAAAAATTTGGATACAAGCATGTGCTAGAATTGTGTCACTTGCCATATACCCATAGAGAAGTTCCTCCAGAGCAAGAAGACTGAATGTCTTTTGCACAGCACTCGCATATTTGACACCCATAGGTAAGTCAGGGTCGCGTATGAGTGTCGTCTGGGCGTCGCGAACAAAATTTGTAACGTCGAAGCCCCACATGACCAATGCCATAGCGAACATAATCAAAAGGACTAGGAGAGTAATCATTGGAACTCTTGTTGGTCCTTTCCGACTGTGGGCAAATGTAAGTCGTGTGAGTGACAAGTTAATTATGAGGGGCAAACATCAGGATGTGGCTCGCTTTGAGTATCAAGACTGTATAGATGGCTAACCGCGTGGACGTTAAGAAAATACCAGCTACTCTTTGGACGAGGAGCATACCTAGGAAAAAGGTCTCGACAACGATGCCAGCAAACGAGCATACAAGGTCATTTCCGATAGTTTGTAAGATAAGTATGGTGGCAGAATCCATTCTGTGCTGATTCGTGGAAGTGCTTCGATATGCGGAAACTAAGAGATGCACAAAGCTAGCTCTTATATACGCCCCGCGAAATCTGTTCGTGTTGCCTTTTTGCATCTATCAGAATCAAGGTGAGAAAGAGCATTCTCGATCACACAACGATTGTAGAGCTAGTAGGAGTGCCCTCACCAACGCGAGAAAAAGATATTGGATCCTAGGTGTCGTCACACCCTTACTTGAGGGCTCTCGAAACGTGTGAACAGATTTGCCAATATGACAGCGAAAACCGAGATGGTCGAAGGCATCGTAGTCTGACAAGCCGCAAAATGGTAAGGCTTCATCATGTCATGAATGTTCGAAGGCACTGTCAAGTTGTTGGATCTATCAAGGAGCCTTGGCCATTCCCGGAAGTCATCACAACAAAATAGCATTCTGTAATGTAGACAACTCACCAGACCCAGCTGTTGACACCCGCGCCTTCCTGTGGCAGGTCGAGAATTCGAAGTACATATATGTAACATCGAACCCGTTGAGGCGCGTTGGGAGAAAAATCCATCGCGTCCAGTTCCGAGTCATGGTCTTCCCCAATGTATGTAATGGAGGACAGGGCCGATTCGCAGTGAAGAGTCGGACCCCACAGATGACAACGACAGTTGAAACGTTGAAAGCTGAGAACAGTGTCATGTACACACGTCAAAGCCTCCGTTGATTGAGTGGGTGAAGTAAGAATCAGTTGTCACTCTTGTCGCATTGTTGACCGCGACTTGATCGCGGTGGCCGCCGTGACTCACACCAACGACCAACGTTCGGCTGAACGATGACACTGATTCGAGCTAACCATTCTGTTGAACCCATCGACCAGACATCTCAGTAAAGCCTAATTCTCATCGGCGGCAGGCAGGAAACGATCGAGGTGGGCCGCCGCCTACTACCAAGGGAGGTTAGAGTTCAATAAGGCTCGACTACTCAAGAAGGAAATTGTGCTTTCAAGGATTGGGACATCATATGGCAAGGATAAGCTTGAAGATGCTTCACGTCAAACAATCGACACGGTTTGATACAACGGGCACAGTGGGGTTCTGCAGTCGAGGAACTTGGAAATTCAAAAGGGTATCCGTGACAGGGTTTTGGAAGCAACAATCATGACCTCAGCTATTCAAACCATTGCAGTCATATTACTGTACGAATGGCTTCAATGTGCAAATTCCATACGGACTCTTCATAGGTGGCTGTACTTTATGAGATCTGAGGAGAATGGAAGAGGGTGTAGTTCTCACCCATGGACGACGGTAATGGCAATTTCGGGAGACTAATAACGACCCAGCTGTGTCTCGAACAAGAGGTTCATTTCGTAATACCACATACCTTTTTGTGCCGCCGGTGCTTCCTCTGTGTGGCAACAAGGTCATAAACTGCCCGCGTTCGAGCTCTACCCTCCTCGTCTGGGAGCGATACCGAATTGTGAGGGGCCAATATTTTGGCAGTATTTTGGCGTCGCCCGTCGAAGTATACAATTCCTTGTGCGTACCCGACTGGCTGTTGGCCGCGGTCTTCTCCCCTGGGCCCATGATAGCCCTCCCAAGAGACGCTCCGCAATCTCCACCAATAGTCTCGACCTGAGTTCGTGAATCTTCAGATATTGAAGAAGAGTGTCAACCCCAGTGCTGTCGATTGGGCACGGTTGCTCCGTACTCGCGTCTCGCTCCTATCGTAGGGTTTCGCAGACGGCAGCAATGAACATGACTTCGGATCCTTCACACTTCAATAATTCAAACGGGCCATGCTTCAGATAAACCCAGAGCGTTTGCGTGGTGATAGAGGTGTCGCTTGACTCCCTTCTTTTGATTGCCAACACAAGTTCCAAAATATCTGTGGCCAGAACGCGGTGAGAAACCTCGTCCAGTGGTGTGGCAAACGTGGAGAGTGGCCCTTGCGGCATGCGGCATGAGCGTTATCAAAGGTTGCGTCAAATCAGGCATCCATGAGAGGGAGAAATCAGGGGGAGTTTTGCCTTGGTGGTCATGCACTGCACCAAGAAGTGGTATAGGCTTGGAAATGTCAAGCAATGAGGAAGTTGCCTAGACATCACTTGCGTTGGGGGGCGTCAAGCCATCCTCGATCTCAATAGCAGACGCCAATGGAAACCAAGTCGCAGATAAAAGTGAAGTGCCTGGCGGGCGTTTCCATTGAAATGAGCCAGGATTTGATATGGATAGAGAAATAGCTCTGAAGTTGCGGGAAAACAGGCTATGTCATGATAGACAACTCGGAGATGTTTTGGTGGCACTATACAATATCTGGATAGAAGCGGAGCGACGCTGGTGCAACGCAGAGAATGACCTATGACATCTACCCACGTATGGAGGTCTTGACTCCTGGGCCTCAGTACATCAAACGAAACTTAAAGTAAAACTGCGATATCTGCTGGGGAGGTGTCTCTCAAACCACCCTAAAATCCGTTGATTTCAACCACGACTTGCAGTGCTTCGCCAGCTTTGGCTGATAGCCGTCGGATCTTGTCGTGCCACCAGGGAGCAGTCATTCTCTGACGCCCAGAAAGAAGTAGCCGGTGATTAAATAGGACTGTAGCACACAGAACTTTGGTACAGAGTCGTATATCGTTTGGCCAGGCCTGCACCGACTTGCACAAGTAGGCATTGTGATAGATGTTCAGTCCGGTTATAGAATTGCCAGCAATCGGGTCCTGTTGATGGGATGTATAGTGCAGTTCGCCTCTGCTGCACCGTGTCATCGGCTGAAGGAGGATTATCTAAAAGATCAAAGAGCTCTTCTTCGACGGGTCGAAGTGTTAGCTTGACGTCAAAGGCATCGCGCCAAACAGTTCCATTTTTCACATCTTGTAAAGCCTCATGTACGTTCTCCAAAAATGCTCTAGCTCATGACATCGGTTATTCTCTCGTACACCCATGACAGGGCTCCGGAATCACGTTGTATGGAGTCGCCACGACTTGAAAGGTATATAGCGAGTAATTCGCGAGCCTCACTCAGAGTACGGCTGGCATTGAGAGTTCATTGCGTCCACGGCGTGACCAGTGCGAAAAGCAAAATGAGCACGAATAAACAGCCATATTCCGAAAGACAAGGGTTTTGGTAAGGAGAGCAGGGGTCTAGAAGTGGTGCAAAAGTTACGCAGAGGTAGAACGAGAGGCGCAAGAAAACGCACGAGTGTTGCAGCCACGGCGTGACTGATAGGGCCAAGGAAGATGCACAGACTCTCGAAGAAAAACAAATGAGACGCGTGGAAAAGTGTCGGGATGATTCGACGAATTCGTCTGTTTTCCACACCTGGATACTGGGAAAGAGAAATCCTGACTTCTGCCCGCCTCTGGGGTTGGCTGTACCGCTGTTGCTGCTGCATATAGTCCCTAATCCACTGCTGGACTAACTTCACACAGAGTGCCACCCCTAGGCTGCAGGCCAGGCTGAGAAACCAGAGGATGTCGCAGTCGGGGCAAACGGGGGAACTTGGGCTATTGTAGGGTTGGAAGTATGGGACGCCGAAGCTAGCTGAACGGACAAGACCCGTTTGAGTAACGCCACCGCAATGTCTCCAGAGTTTGCAGAAAGCTGCTTGTAGCTTTTGATGATAAACGCCGTAACCGTCGCCGAAAAGAGACCTGCCTGTATGTAACAAGCTGGTTATCCAGCTGAAAACTACTAGCGTCGATCGGGGCTCTCACGAAGATGAGTGTACTGTCCATGTCTGATTTCCATGTTTCTGTGAGCGCCGTGTCTTGCTTATCAGCTTCGCTGACGCGCATAGATACGCCAGAATTTCGGGGCGTTTTTTTGCCATGTTGGTTCAAATTTCTTCGGCTCCTTGCATATCAAAGCGTTGGATACTGACCTGTATCCCTCGTGTTTTACCTGCTTTCCGGCCCATTTTATAGACTCGTGCAGTCAAAAGGTACCAATGAAGCGTCACTGGCCGCGAAGAAAGAGTCAGAAGTTTGAGTTCAACCACACATCAGATCTGAGATCACATCATAGATTGTGACCTCGATTTTGACGGATCGATAACATCGGGCCAATTGTATGTACGCCAAACCACCGCTTTCTTGAACAACATTCTTGACTAACTGGAACCAACATTAAGCATACCCATCATGACATGGCAAGCAAAATTCGGTCGTCAAACCGACGTATGTGAGTAGCTTCAGGGTTATATGGGCGCTGACACTTTGTCAGTGGATCCGATATGGTCAATGACAGACATCAATACTTCATCTTTCAGGCAGGTCAGATTGCGTCATAACACGACGTCGAAACCAGGTCAAATACTCCCTATACACTCCAGGCAGCCACGTTGATCACAAATGCCGCCTCGTAAAACTGCCGCCAGTAGCTCCTCCAAGAGCACAACACCTGCTGGTGCTGTGAATAAACGCACGCGCTCAAACTCATCGAGCGACAACGAGGGCCCGTCTTTGCCAGCTGGAAAGAAAGCTAGGAAGGGGAAAGGCAAAGCTCCCGAGGATGAAAACGACGACGATGCAGCCGCCGTAATCCCGAAAGGAACCACGAAAATGGTAGTTTGCTTATCTTCGAATTTCGACTTCATACCTTTTCTGAAATTAAAACATGTTAGGTCACGGTCATTAAACGTGGCCTCGCGCCGGTAGACCCCAGGTCTGGGTTTGTTGGTTAGTACGCGCTATCAACACAAAGGAAAGGTGTCGCTGAGTGTTCTGAATTCTCGAGACTCGCACCTTGTGTACTCGAACAAAGCAGAAGTGTGGGATGCCATCCTCAACCAGACCGATCTGAGTGGGCACGAAAACAAGAACAAGTGCGACTCATGATGCCATTGCCGACGTCATCACTGACTGCTTTTTGTAGGTTCTACGTCCTCCAAATACTGCATCCTGCCAACGACAAGTCCAAATGTGTTCTGTTCACTCGGTGGGGGCGCGTCGGCGCCAATGGGCAAAGCTCCTTCGGAGTATGTACCTCCCTTCTTTTAAAGAAGAAGAGGGCGCTTAATTCTCATTCAGGGTCCCTATTCACCAACGGTTGCAGTGAAAGAGTTCAAGACGCTGTTCATGGCTAAGACAGGTGTCACCTGGGCACGTCGTTTCGGAATGGTCCCAAAGAAGGGTGAGGTCTTTTGTTTCGCTTTTTAGCTGCACGCACTAATCCACGAATCTAGGGAAGTACGCTTGGATAGGTCAGCTAGCTTCTAGCTTCTTGCTTGGCTACCTTTGACGTTGGAACTCGGCTCCTAAGAACGCACCTACGGGGACGAAGACGTCCCTCAGGACGTAGAGGGCTCCCAGAATACCGAACCTGTTCCCGAGAGCAAACTCGAACCTGAAATCAAGGTAAAGATATCCTGTGCGGTGGCCAACAAACACTAACTCGATTTATAGGACCTCTGCAACCTTATGTTCTCGACCAGGTAGGTGCCCAGCTCACTCGTATGTTGGACCTCTTAACGTATACTTCCCCTCAAGCCTTTTAGACGCACATTTGACAGCGCTGAACTACGATGCCAAGAAGCTCCCTCTCGGTGTGCTTCCCTTCTGTCCCCCCCGTCCTAAGCTGACTCCCGTCACAGGTCAACTTGGCAAGACTACTGTCATCGATGCCTATGCGGTACTCCAGGTCAGTGCTATACGGAAGAGAGGCATCGATTTGAGACACTGAGGTCCTGACGATAGTTACTCGATGAAGTCATTAAGGAGCCAAAGGGCGAGAGGGCGAGGTCGTACAAAGGCTTCCGGACGGCATGCGAGAACCTCAGTAGTGCCTACTACACGTACGTGTTGCCCACGCCTTCCAGCGTTCAAGCCGAGCTCACACTTCGTCGTAGACTAATCCCACATGACTTTGGTCGCCGGCGCCCAACGATCATCAACAATGCGACTCTCTTGCGGAAGGAGCTCGACCTCCTCGATGCGCTCAAAGATATGGTATTTATAACCCATACCCTGTTGCGTGTCATATCATTCAATTGTTTGGCCTATAGGAAACCGTGACTAAGCTCTCAATTTCTGCGAACCCAGTAGACGAGGCTGGAAACCGCCTCAACCCGCTCGACGCCAACCTCCGCTCGATCGGTTTGTCGGGCCTTGAGTTGGTGGCGAATGATTCGGCAGAGTTCGCGGCGCTGCAAGCATACGCACGCTATGATGAGCAGAACGACGTCTCGCTCGTAAACGCGTTCAGAGTGGAAAGGTTTGTCCGTGTTCAATTCTAGGTGTTTGGCGCTCAACGATGCATCAGGGCTAGTGAAACGGACGCTTGGAATGCGGGAGGGTACGGAGACCTCGAAGGGGCTGAACGCCTCTTACTTTGGCATGGAGCGAGTACGACACGTGTTGCCGGTACGTGTGCCCATTTGTTCGCTGTCCTATTCTCAGATTGGCAACCCTACCTTTCATCAGCAATCTTGAGACACGGCCTGTCTGTCTCTCCACCCCAAGGTTAGTCAACTATCAGGTTTCAGCACCATCATGGCTCATGACGCCTCCAATTTTAGCTCCCCGTTACATGTGGTTTGGAAAGGCGATTTACTTCCATGATGTGAGGGAACTCAGGATGTTAAGTTTGCCTATGTATTGATGCAATTCACAGATGATGCCAAAAGTTGGTCGTTAGCTTCTTTATTCTGGTATATGTTTCTAATGAGTATAGGCTGCAAGTCATTGCTATCCTCAGTATGTACTCGTCATTTTCGTGACTATTTCGACATTCCATCTAATTCATTTCTCAGCCTGAGCGATGGGATATCTCTCCTGCTGCTCTGCGATGTCGTAGCAAAGCCTTGCCTCGATTTCGCCGAATGGGTAGGCCCCGTGGTCCCTCACATTCTTCCGCAGAAGCACTGATTACTTCAATAGGCATGGAATTCCCATCAGCTATGTAACGAGGAAGGAAAGATGTACGTACGGATCGCTTTTTTGCATTGGCAGGCCAAAAAAATCTCAGGACCCTTGTAGTGCTAATAGGGCCCTTGGGCGTGTACGACACGCGGAGTGGAAGGATGCCGGGCCCGTGCTTCATAACGACGAACTTATAGGATGCCAGATGCCGTCAGGGGCCATAGAGGATGTTAGCCTCCGAGAAAACGAGACAGGTTGGGACAAAAGGACGTATACGAAGGTATGGCCCAGGAGCTCAATCTTCATCCTGTGGAGACCTTTTAACCTCTGATAAACTAGTACGCAGTCTACAACCCGGCACAGGTCCGCCTCCGATACCTGGTAACAATGAAGGGCACTGTCGTTGACAAGTACTTTGTGATGTGACCTGCATAGATCTGCTTGCCTGAAACGTTGACTACGTCCTGTGTTGCGAAATCATCGCTGTGAATCAGTGTTTGAATTGATTCCTGGTCTATTTAAACTGCTGAAGGCAAACATAGACGAAAGACTGACGGGCACTGACATGTACTGATAGATTGTCCAATTGGTCTCACTCTTCAAAAGCTCGGCCCAGCCCCGGCGCGCTCTGCGTTACTGTCGACCCCCCGGTTGGCCACGACCACCAATGCTGTGCGATGATTGGTAGATCAGCGCTCAGTGGAGCGCTATGCGGTCCGACTAAGTCTCGCATGTTGTGGTAGCAACGATTGGTGGTCAAGATCCAACTCAAACCATACTAAATGACACGTTTGATAGGAACATAGAACCCGTGCGGGTGCCTAGCCTCAGGCCTCCACGTCCTTGGTCTTGAAGTTTTCGGCATTGTATGAGTTTTCATACACCATCCTACCAATTTATCTGGACAGCGTGGTTGCCAACTTGATTCCGGATCGTGTGCGAGCTCGAAGCTGGCTGAAATATTTACTGTCGGTCCCTCGACCGACCTCATCTTGATCTCAGGCATGAGTCGTCAAGGTAATGACGATATATGTACCTGGATTCACAATGCAGGAAGGCGAGCCAGAGGCGAACTTGGAACGCGTAGTAACCAGAAAGAGAAGGCCACCGCACAAAATACTATCATTGCCAAGGCCTGTCAAAGCATCAAGAGCATCGTACATAGCCCTTCTGAACACACTTTCGGCGAGTATAGAATCACCCTTCTCCCTTGACAATCAACGCGAATCTAACCTTCCTTTGACTTCGACCTTGGGCCCTACGCCAACCCTACGCCCTCACTTTGCTGGCAAAGTTTTCCCTCAAATCATGTCTGTCGCTGATGAACTCTACGGATACACCCCGAATAAATATGTCGCAATAAACTTTCTTGTCCTATTTATCCTCTCTACCAGTACGTCACTTCGATCGCAGGCGTGTATAAAATATTAAACATGATTTCTTCTAGTAATGCATTTTCGTGAACCTCCGATGCTAGTTTGGCCAATAGTGCTGTGCGGACTGTTTGAAATCATGGGGTGGTCCTCGCGATTGGCGTCCAGCATCTCTCCGGATCTAAGGATACCTTTTGAGTTACAGTCCGTTCTACTCTGGAGAGTCTCGAAATGCCCTAAATGTCCTTCTCAGGCTTGTAGCCACCCTTGTTGGGCCAACATTTCTAGTTCATGTGATGCTAATAACACTCCAAGACATCCTGATCATCGACATAAAATTCCTACCTTTATCGAGATTGAGGGTCGGACTCAGCACGATAGGTTTGCATATTCTTCTGTAGCTGGCAACATCGTTGATATATATGCATTGTTCTCTAGCCACTGTTGTCCTCTCGGCTGCGGTTGGTGATTTTGAGTTGAAGAGATAGCGATGAGGACTGAGATAAACCCTTTAGATTTTCTCCGCATGTTTGATCCAGATCATAGGTGGTGGACTGGCAGCTGCTGCAATCCATCATGGCTCTGATATATCGCGGGTGGGTACCAGAGAAGGGCGTTGTTTCGTGTCATCTGAAGATCTCGTTCAGGGAGAACATCTTATGTTTGTTGGCACCGTCTTTCACTTGGGTAAGTGGCGTAAATAATTGTCGGCTTGATAGTTAAACTCTCTTAGCTGTTGTATCAGTACAACTGCTTCTTGTCGCAAATTCTGCGGTGCGTTCCGTACGATTAGGGGGAGGCGGCCTGTTCCTTCTTAGGCCGGCATACGTAGGGCTCTTGTTCAGCATAGCCTGCATCTTTGTTCGGTAGGGCAGCCTGATCATTAAAAAGGTTCGTTCGTCCTGATTGATTTACAGCCTCGGATATCGCGTTGCAGCATTGTCGGGAGGCTTGAGTGGAAGCATTGCAACAAACCAGCTCTACTTTGGTCAGTCTTTCAAGCTGGTCCTTGCTGATATCACTCTCAACGACCCTATTCACCAGATGTGCTGGACGGTACCATGGTGATGTTGGCCATGATTTCCTTAAATCTAGTATATCCGCAGGCGCTCAAAATTCGGGCGGCTATGAGGGCAACCGTCGCTAATATTATATGGACATGGAGTTTGAAGACCAATTCGCCGGTTTCGAGCTCTGGCAGCTTATTAGAGACTGACGCAGAGGAATATACTGCCCAACGTTCATTTCGCCATTCATTGCTGAGTTATGATTTAAAGTTGTGCATTGTCGGTCAAGCGTAGGTATCTCTTGTCCTACTTCACCTACACCACACATTCTTTTTCTCGGTGTAAGTGTCCCCTTGACCATCGTAAACAATATTACTGGCCACCTCACTTGTTCCAGTACTAGTTGTACCTTGAAGCCCGTTAATGGTAAAGGAGAGATGGCCAGGCATTGCTGGGCGCGTGTCATCATGGCGATCGTCTTCGCCGCGTGCATCGGCGACGCTGTTCATGCCAAAATTGTCGACGAACGAGCGTTGAATATTGACGAGCATAATTTGATCCTTGAATGTCAGCCAATGTCATTTTCGCGAACATTTGGTGGGTGGAGGTAAATGCCTGACCTGCACTACAGATAACAAATAGATGCGAGTAATTTTTGAAGTGTGCAAGGAATAAAAGTTTCAGAACAGTCAACAGCGCCGTCGAGCTCATGTTGAACTGTTCACGACAAGGAGCTTTGAGCCTTTAGTATGCCAATGATTCAGATATTACATAGTCATGAGGCGGCATCAACTTACCCCATTTTCGTGGCTGTGTTGAACTTTGTTGTTATTGACGTGTTAAGTGCGTCGCGTCGCATCACGTGCCACGCTTGCTTCCAACTCGTTCTTGTGACTCCTTTTAAAGTCTCGAAACTTTTCTCTCAACGTTGAACGCGAGCATTCAACGCAGATCGCTCGCGATCACTCATACTGGTGAAACCACAGAAATCATGCCGCAAACATGAATGCCCCTCTCGCCGAACAGCTTATCCAAATGTTAGAATTGCTACAAATTAGAGCCAAATCTCAAAAGGAAGGACCTCGACCTCCTCGATGCTCTCAAAGATATGGTATTTATAACTTATGCTCCGTTCCGTGTCATATCATTCAATTGTCTGGCCTATAGGAAACCGTAACTAAGCTCTCAATTTCTGCGAACCCAGTAGACGAGGCTGGAAACCGCCTCAACCCGCTCGACGCCAACCTCCGCTCGATCGGTTTGTCGAGCCTTGAATTGGTGGCGAATGATTCGGCAGAGTTTGCGGCGCTGTAGGCATACGCACGCTATGATGCGCAGAGCGACGTCTCGCTCGTGAACGCGTTCAGAGTGGAAAGGTTTGTCCGTGTTCAATTCTAGGTGTTTGGCGCTCAACGATGCTTCAGGGCTAGTGAAATGGATGCTTGGAATGTGAGAGGGTATGGAGACCTCGAAGGGGCTGAACGCCTCTTACTTTGGCATGGAGCGAGTACGACACGTGTTGCCGGTACGTGTGCCCATTTGTTCGCTGTCCTATTCTCAGATTGGCAACCCTACCTTTCATCAGCAATCTTGAGACACGGCCTGTCTGTCTCTCCACCCCAAGGTTAGTCAACTATCAGGTTTCAGCACCATCATGGCTCATGACGCCTCCAATTTTAGCTCCCCGTTACATGTGGTTTGGAAAGGCGATTTACTTCCATGATGTGAGGGAACTCAGGATGTTAAGTTTGCCTATGTATTGATGCAATTCACAGATGATGCCAAAAGTTGGCCGTTAGCTTTCTTATCCTGGCATATGTTCTAATGAGTATAGGCTGCAAGCTATTGCCATCCTCAGTGTGTGCTCGTCATTCTCGTGACTATTTCGACATTCCATCTAATTCACTTCTCAGCCTAAGCGATGGGACACATCTACTGCTACTCTGCGATGTCGTAGCAAAGCATTGCCTCGATTTCGACGAATGGGTAGGCCCCGTGGTTCTCACATTCTTCCTCCAGAAGCACTGATCTCTTCAAAAGGCATGGAATTCCCACCAGCTATGTAACGAATATACGGATCGCCCTTTCTGCATTGGCTGGACAAAAAAAGCTTAGGACTCTTATAGTGCTAATAGGGCCATTGGGTGTATACGACACACGGAGTGGAAGGATGCCGGGCCCGTGCTTCATCATGACGAACTCATAGGATGCCAGATGCTGATAGGGGCCATAGAGGATGTTGGCCCCCGAGAAAATGAGACACGTTGGGACAAAAGGACATATACGAAGGTATGGTGCAGGAGCTCAATCTTCATCCTATAGAGACATTCTGACCTCTGATAAATTAGTATGCAGTCTACAACCCGGCGCAGGTCCGCCTCCGATACGTGGTGACAATGAAGGGCACCGCCACTGACAAGTACTTTGTGATGTGACTTCCATAGATCTGCTTGCCTGAAGCATTGACTACATCATGTGTTGCGAAATCATCGCTGTGCGTCAGTTTTTGAATTGATTCCTGAACTTTTGGGACTGCTGGGGGCGTTCGACAAACATAAACGAAAGACTGATAGGTACTGACATATACTGACAGACTGTCCAACCGGTCTCGCTCTTCGAAAGCTCGGCTCAACTCCGGCGCGCTCTACGTTACTGTCGAGCCCCCGGTTGACCACGACCGCCGATGCTGTGCGATGATGGGTAGATCAGCGCTCAGCGGAGCGCTATGCGGTCCGACTCAAGTCTCGCATGTCGTGGTAGCAACGATTAGCGGTCAAGACCCAACTCGAATCATACTAAATATTACGTTTGAGAGGATAGGACTGTGAGGGTGCCTAGCCTTAGGCCTCAACCTCCTCGATCTCGAGTTTTTCGGAAGACATATGTACCTGATTTCACAATGCAGGAAGGCGACCCAGAGGCGAACTTGGAATGCATAACAGTAACCAGAAGGAGAAGGCCGCCACACAAGGTGTCATTGTCAAGGCCTGTCAAAGCGTCAAGAGCGTCGTATATAGCCCCCCCCGAACACACTTTCGGTGAGTATAGACTCACCCTTCTCCCTTGACAATCAACACGAATCTAACCTTCCTTTGACTTCGACCTTAGGCCCTACGCCAATCCTACGCCCTCACTTTGCTTGCGAAGTTTTCTCTCAAATTATGTCTGTCGCCGATGAACTCTACGGATATACCCCGACTAAATATGTCGCAATAATCTTTCTTGTTCTGTTTGTCCTCTCTACCAGTACGTCGTTTCGATCACAGGCGTGTATAAAATATTGGATATACTTTCTCCCAGTAATTCATTTTCGTAGCTGGAATCAAGCTCCGTCGTTAGTATGGCCGATAGTGTTGTGCGGGTCGTTGGAAATCATGGGGTGGTCCTCGCGACTGGCGTCGAGCATCTCTCCGGATTTAAGGATACCTTTTGAGCTACAGTCCGTTCCACTCTGGCGAGTCTCGAAATGCCCTAAATGACCTTCTCAGGCTTGTGGTCACCCTTGTTGGGCCAACATTTCTACTTCATGTGACCCTAAGAACACTCCAAGACATCATGCCAGTGTTCATCAACTCGGACGTAATCATCAACTTGGACGTAACCAACGCTTTATCGATATTGAGGCAGTGCGGACTCAGCGTAATAGGTATGTATATTCTTCTGTAGCTGGCAACATTGTTGATATATATGCCTTGTTTTCTAGCCGGTGTTATCCTCATGGCCGCGGTTGGTGATTCTGAGAAGACATAGGGATGAGGACTGAGATAAACCCTTTAGATTTTCTCCGCATGTTTGATCCAGATCATCGGTGGTGGGCTGACAGCTACTGCAATCCATCATGGCTCTGATATATCGCGGGTGAGTGCCAGAGAAGGGCGTTGTTTCGTGACATCTGAAGATCTCATTCAGGGAGAACATCTTATGTTTGTTGGCACCGTCTTACACTTGAGTAAGTGGCGTAAAGAATTGTCGGCTTGATAGTTAAACTCTTCCTCTCAGCTGTTGTATCAGTACAACTCCTTCTTGTCGCATATTATGTGGTGCGTGCCGTACGAGCAGAGATAGGCAGGTTCCTTCTTGGTCCGGCATACGCAGGGCTCTTGTTCAGCATAGCCTGCATTTTTGTTCGGTAGGGCAACCTGAACATTGAAAATATTCGTTTGTCCTGATTAATTGACAGCCTCGGATATCGCGTTGCAGCATTGTCGGGAGGCTTGAGTGGAAGCCTTGCAACGAACCAGCTCTACTTTGGTCAGTCTTTCGAGCTGGTCTTTACTGATATCACTCTCAATGACCCTACTCACCAGATGTGCTGGACGGTACCATGGTGACATTGGCCATGATTTCCTTAAACCTAGCATATCCGTCGGCGCTCAAAATTCGGGCGGCTATGAGGGCGGCCGTCGAAGCCCCATTCCCTGATATCGAGCTCCAGTTCAGTTAGACACTGACGCAGAGGAATATACTGTCCAACGTTCATTTCGCCATTCATTGCTGAGTTATGATTTAAATTATGCATTGTCGGTCAAGCGTAGGTATCTCTTGTCCTACTTCGCCTACACCACATTATTTTTCTCGGTGTAATTGTCCCTTTGACCACCGTAAGCAATATTACTGGCAGCCTCACTTGTTCCAGCACTAGTTGTACTTTGAAGCCCGTCAACAGCAAAGGAGAGATGGCCAAACGTTGCTGGGCGCGTGTCGCCATGGCGATCGTCCTCACCACGTACATCCACGACGCTGTTCATGCCAAAGTTGTCGACGAACGAGCGTTGAATATTGACAAGCACAATAACAACTGTCGGGTACATCGCCTAAAGGAAGTCAGCCAGTCGTCCTGGGAAATGGGGAGAAGACGGAATAACATACAGATATCTCGGTATAAGATGCAAAGAAGATCTGGGCAGTGATGTATTGCGCAGATCCAGGGCCCGAATAAGAGTTAGGAGACAGGGATAGAATCAAGGTCACGATCTTGCGAGATGAGTCAGTCTTTCAGCAAAATTGTAGAGATCCAAGTAACTTGCCTGAAGGCAGCAGTATATCACTCCAGATTCCACGAGGAGGATTAAAACATTCAGAGCCTGGGATTGTTTGGCACGAATACCCATGTTTACAGCAACGAGTTTATGATGAGTGCTGTTCTTCAACAGTTATCTCGGGCACACAGATTACTAGACCACTGACGTACAATAGCTTATAGCCGATTAACATAGTAGCAACGGCATTGGTAGCCATCGACAATGCGATGCTGGCGCTGAGGAGATTGGCAATGTTCAAACTCAGTGAGTCGTTGCCTGTAGCAAGCATGCCCTCCGGACTCGTCGTCAGTCCAAGGTAAGCTAGAGAGGATGCTATAACACGGAACATCAGTGCTCGAACGGAGATGTCAGATTGCTATGTGACTGACCGACTGTCCCAATCCAAAGGACGATTGGTACCGTCATCAGCCATAGCTGTCCCGTACAGATCACCCAAGCCCTCCAAATCACAACGGCGTCACTGATAATTGGCTATCCATGCATGGATCAATATGATTACGCTCGGAGCCTTAGCAAGCATACTCACCAAAAGTTCGCTGGTCCAGACGATAATGATATTTGGCGTGAATGTCTTGTCGTTCACAATTGCGGGCTTTTCCTCCAGCGGCAAGTCGGGGTTGTTGATGAGACCGAATCTCACGAGGATCGTTGGGCCTGATAGCTGAGCGGCCAGGTGCAGGGAAGTCATGAGAAACGTGACCAGGGAGACGGCGAACATGACGCGTTGCGGAAGACTTTTGAGGCCTCGACGTCTGCAAGACGGTCGTTAGAGGGGTGTATTAATTCTAGAAAGGAACCGACTTGCATGATCATGCCAGTCGATATTGAGAACAGGAGCATGAACACGCCTGTAGATGAGAATCAGGCACGCAAGGGTTCATCGCATTGGAGTTGCGTACCGTAGAGCGTCGTGAGCGTAACCAGCCATGCAAGGCCGTCAATGAGGGAAATTCCCAGATGCTGTAGGAGTTCAGTCTCTTGAGGCGTCATGACGGAGTATATATGCAGTGTAAAGAGCTCCAAAGATCTGCGTCCATTAAATGCTTTGTCGTTTGGTCAGGATTGACAAGAACCCTGCAAATCTATAACACAAGCACCACTGAATGAGTTTGATGATCACCCCCTGACGCCGTCGGTGACCGCAAAGAAGTACATAGTACTCTCAGTCCACCATCCCAAGCCCTCAAGATATCGCAGAGATGCGCTTCCCTGAGCCCGTGGTAGCAGTACATGAAGCAAAGCTCCGGGTCGGCACAAAATGGACTTAGGCGAAGCGGGTCGGAGATACTGTTGTGGGGCTAAGTTACAAGTAAAACATCGTCAGGAACATTGCAATTCAGCGCAATGCATAAGCCTACACGAAAGGACAATGACGGATGAATTATGAAAAACCTCAACTTCTTGATCCTTGAATGTCAGCCAATGTCATTTTCGCGAATATTTGGTAGAGGGTGTAAGTAAATGCCTGACCTGCACTATAAGCGAGAGCATGACACAGCACGTCTTGACATGAACCCCTCGAAACAAAACAAATTCATGATTACCTATTAACTTGTATTAAGTTGCAAAGTCCTGTCCGACTGATCTTCCCGGGCCCTCAATCATAGCCAGATAACAGATAAATGGAGTGGTTTTCGAAGCGTGCGAGGGACGAAAGTTACAGCGCCGTCGAACTCATGTTGTGCTGTTCACGATAGGGAGCCTTTGAGCCTTCTAATCACGGTATACGGTATATATGATGCTAGCCATCATATAGTACTAGTCAGGACTCATCAAACCAGCATCAAACCATTTTCATGGCTGTGTTGAACTTTGCCGTTATTGACGTGAGTTTAGTGCGTCGCATCACATCACGTGCCGCATTTGTTCTTGTGACTCCTTGTTAATGTCTCTCAACTTTTCTCTCAACATCGAACGAGCATTCAACGCGGATCACTCGCGATCACTCACACTGGTGAAGCCAAAGAAATAATGCCGCAAAATATGAACGCCCCTCTCGCCCAACAATATATCCAATGTCAGAATTGCCACAAATCAGAGCCAAATCTCAAAAGTTGCTCAGCCTGTCGACGTTCCCACTACTGCGTCAGTAGCTGTATGACGACTGGGTTCTCATGTCTCATCGGATTCGTCCCCAGAGCGCAGAATGCCAAAAGGCTGACTGGCCTTCGCATAAAGCCAGATGCAAGCATAATCGCGAGGTTGTTGCTCGGATGAAAAGCCTTGATGAGGCCGCTGCCAAGGAGGGGGCTGCGCCTGCCGGTTCACTTAGCTTGAAGGATGCGAGCAACCTTTTAAAAAAATGGAATCAAGTAAATCAGGTATTCTGCATCAAAGAGACGAACGCAGACTCATCCATTTCTTCAGCTATTCAAACCAGTGCTCAACATCGCCGTGCTTAATGCTTTAGGCCTGCAAACGACGCCCGAGAAACTCCAAACACATTTTCTCACTGTCGTCCTCAAGCCAGGTGCAGGGTTTTCGAAAGCGAATGACGATACCATTCGGCACTGCTTCGTTCTTGATGAAGCCTTCGTGGGCTCATTCGAAGACGCACTTGCCGCAGCGCCCGAAGACGTTTCCCTGGGCCCCATGGTGAAGAGCGCTTCTGAAATCACAGCGGAGATTCGTGCCCGCGGAGGGTTGGGATGCGGAGTCGTCTTGATTTGCGTGCCCAGTTTGAACTTGAGCCATTTCTCTCCGTTCGGTTTTACCGAAGCTATGGATACTATCA
Organism: Tephrocybe rancida; assembly: GCA_018858115.1. Lineage (NCBI taxonomy): Eukaryota > Fungi > Basidiomycota > Agaricomycetes > Agaricales > Lyophyllaceae > Tephrocybe > Tephrocybe rancida. The sequence goes on from JABCKT010006475.1 coordinate 20,378, forward strand.
GAGTTGACAAGGATTGGATTAGATCCTTAAAGCATTTTATAGACAATGGTATTACCGTTTGATAGAGAGTGTGCTTAAACGACTAACCTGAAAATGAAGTAGTTTCGACATCTTTCGTGAACCTGCTCCGGCATCATGTAGTTGGCGATATCAATCCAATGGACACCCAGCTTGTGTTCAACTTGCGTTCTGTGAACGTGAAGTTGTCGGGAAATGCCGTCGACGGAAAACTTTGGTCATGGTGAAATACGGCCCTCACCCAACGATGATCACACCCTCCTGCCCAAACTTCTGCAGCCTGAGTCCTTGGCCTTGACAAAATCCGATCGGCCTGCTTATATCACCTGGCCACTTGCATCTGTATCCGCTGCTTCTAAATGCCAAGGGCTCCGAGTCCGAGTTCGCCGAATTCAGTGGTGCAATGATCCAGAGGTTTGCAAGCATGTGCGTCGTTGTATCGTCAAAGTAATGTCATGCCCACAAACCCGATACGATGGATACCCACGGCCTACATCGAGGTATACTCCAGAGGAAAAAGTTCAGACGACTCCGAGTCACGTTTGTTACTATGGGTTAGCCTCGAAGTGTATAAAAAGCAGGACCGGATGATATTATCCCAAACGTGCAAGGGGGCAGTTCTTCTTCGACTCTGAGTCGCACTCTAGGCGGAGCCGGAGTTGTTATTCAGCTCCCTTGTACCTCCACACTTCTTGGAGGAGTCAGGGTAAACTATGGTTAAAATACAGTGTAACTCAACCTTACGTCCGCATTAATATTTCAATATTCGTGGCGTCCGCTATCGCCTATACTCTCTCAACCTTTTTCGCAGACCTTGTCACGAGGCTCTCACTGAGGACTCTCTTGCCCTTTGCTCCGGCGATTTCACTACGGCCGCGGTGCGCAATATGATTCGGACGTCTAGTTTAGGAAAAATTCATGACCTGAGTGGCATTTCCTTTCTCGTTGCGTGGCCCTTCTTCACGAAGAGGTACCACTTCCTCTAAGGCAACTTCAGGAAAACAGGCGTCCAAATATTTCGCTTCCGTGTCCCACATGTGACGCAGCCAGGATAGCCATAGTCTGTTGACACTTCACAGTATAGCGTAGCCGCCCATTCAGGCGACCTAGCACGCAAGGTCTTGTTCAACGAGCCAGGCTGGGGACTTCGCGATGGCTATATGATGCTCATCGGAGCTGCTCCTCGGTTGAGAAACATCGATATCGAAGGACCTGACGAAAGAAACGTCTCCAACTATATCAAGTAGCTGATCTTACGAAAGGATAGGCTCACCGGACGTGAGTGGTACTTAATTACTCTGGAAATTGGTGGACGCTGACCTCGTTGTGCTCAGTACTCCCTATTCTCTTGAATGACGCCCAGACGCACATGGAATGTCGGGGCACTCTCAACCCTTTCAAAGATGTATATGATGTACGAGCATGTTCTGGTTAGACGACGTATGATTGCTAAAATTTGTCTTGTAGCAGATAATTTTATAGATGACCATGCGCATGACAACCTGCCGCGAGCTTGCTGAGCATAAGGAAGCCGTTGCTCAGGTTGCTCGACACTACTGGGAATTGGGGAAGAGTGCCAACCCCTTTTCACTCATCTTCCCATGCGTCCCAAGGACTCAAAAGCGAACCAAGCAGAGGGCTACACAAAAGCCGTATAATCTCACTTCTGACTTTTGTGGTGCTTCGCCGCGAGGCTGAAGAACCAAGCTCGGACGCATGTTCTCATTGCTGAGGGTGAAACTGGTGATGCCATAGTTGGGGTGCGAAGTCTTTTCACCCTTCAGCAATTCCTTCCGCCGCTTGAGTTACACTTCTAGTTTGTTCTAGACACCATACTTTTTAGGGTTGTTGATACAGGAAGGAATGGTGAGTGCTTAAACCTTACGAGTATTGATGCCTTGACCCAACTTCTACATGAACGCCTCACGAACATCCCTATCTCGGCTTGGGAGGAAGAAATGCCTGTATTCGAGTCCGTAATTCGAGAAACGCTAGGCCTCGTCGCAAGCGGGACGCTCCTTCGCCGTAACCTTGGCCCCGACATAGAACTAGGTGGCTCCCAGATCCTCAGAGGGGAATTTTTGGTGTTCTCTAGTGCCGGTGTCCACCATCATGCGGATATTTATGTAGAGCCTCTTTCCTTTGGCCCCGCGAGATACAATGAAGGTCGTGCAGAGAACAAGGAAGTTCCTCACAGGTATGTGGGATGGGGAGGTGAGTGGTTCGTTCATCCTGTGGCGCTGATAAGGATTGACCGCCACTTGCCAGGACGCCACCCATGTACCGGGATCAAAGTCGCCAAGCTCGAGATCAAAGTAGTGCAAGCACTAATCCTCGCTGGCTACGACTTACAGGTTGTCGATGCCGCTCGGAAGTTCCTGTCGGCCCTTCCTGGACAGGATAGGGACGATATCCAACAGGTGAGACTCCATTGGAATCTCTGTATGTCTGTTACAGTTTTGACATGACAGCATAAGGCGAGGTCACTTGAACCATACTTCCTGAAATTTCGTCGTGTTGTGGATTAATATTGTAAAAATCATCGATGCATCGATGTATCTTCGTACGTTCTAAATGGCCTATATGTTGAAGCGGAAAATGCCGACAGAGAGTTCAATGAAAGTTGACACAATTTTTTTTGATTTGATTTGCACTATTTGTCAGTTTACTCCTAGTGCTTATTCCCTCGGAGTCCCATCCAACTCCCTTTTCATGAATATTGCCAGGAGCCCTTGAATCGCCGGACTCGGATCGCCTTCGCATGACCAAAAACTATCAGTGTTGTACAAGTCGACCTGACCGCAAGTCAATAAGCCGCTTCAGAACAGTCACTTCAGATCAACTGACTTTGATTGACTTGACTTGACCTGTCACGGCAGACGGCCCGTGTGCGGCCCACAATTCCGTTCTATGAATAGCTATATCTGATGCCTGTCGCGTACCATCTCTTATCGATTACTTTGTTGTCGACTTATACAGCGCTAGCCCAATTTCAATAAATATCATGTTTTGCATCTTTTACCCCCTCATCTGAGAATATGCACTGATGATGAAATTTAGGCACGAGGTATGTTATTCATAGGTACAACACATACATGCAGAGGTCTGACAAATTGGTGCATTGTTCAACTTGGGAGAGCTACACTCTTCAGCTATATAAGACTAGTTCACACTGCAGGTCGTAGTTGGCTAGGCGTCGAGAAGGTCCGAAAAACAGCAGTTCTAGGTATGGACATCAAACGTGAAGATGCAGAAGCCGGCTTGCTTCGTAAACGAGAAAAGCGATCCTTCACTCTGTCAGATCTCGATAACAACATAGATTGATTTATATCACACCTGGATATTGAGGATGAAGGGGTCCTGGACTTTACCGACCTCACAAGTAGGCTTGTCAATGGTGGCGACGCTGCAGATCCTGAGACTTATCTTCTCGATGACACTCCAGCTGCCCCACTTCCATCTCAATCCATCCCTAACATCAGAATCCCACCAAGCGCAGGTACCCTCACTTACCGAGCACCCGAAACCATTCCCAAAGTCTCGATCCCCCTCAAAGAGCTGTTCTTACATCCAACGGTGGACGGAACGATGGTGACACCGTTAAATGGAATGGGCTATTTCTGGCACGGCGGGATTGGGAATCTCGAGAAGGAGATGGAGGCATATGAGCTCTTGTTGGCTGCCGAGGAAGAGGAAGTTGAAGGGGAAGAACAGCAGCTTGACAATGGCGACACTGAAGATTACCCGATGGGTTTTGAGCTGGCGTCATCGCCATGATTGTGTCTTACATCTTACTGATTATCTATATATGGTTCTTCGGCACCGGCCTTATCTACTTGACAGGTCAGATCAATAGTCGGATAGTCGGTTCCTTCGACTCAGTCAAATTGACGACCCAGTCGGACTGCAGTCGTGACAACACTGAAAACTATTGTCGAACACCCAGGATCGGAGTCGGTCAGCTGTGCTCTCTCCGAGATCGCCGAGCCTAAAGTGGCCTGAGTACTCAACTTTTTCAGGCATGTGCAATGCATGTTGTGTGCTATGTCCTAGAAGGAATATCAATGTCCACAAACGCGGCTCCCGAAGGCTATAAGTTTACGAGTTGGGCTACTTTGCCCTATTAAGGCGCTCAACGTTCCTTGTCGGAACTCCACCATCTTCCATGTGGCTTTGAGGTAACTATATCAAGAGATGTAGGAGGAGAAGGAGTGGATGGTTGGTATAAGTGCTCCTGAAAATTCATTTTAAAACTCTATGCTTAATATTGTTCGTTTGGTCCTGGTTTGGAAACTTTCCCTTCAACATTGAACATTGGATGCCAGCAGTGGGCGAGCAGCCAACTCGCCAACTTCCCTAACGTCAACCGAATTGGTCATTCGTTTGCAACGCGCCCCGGTGGCGGCTTCTTACATCACTGTCTCAGCTAGGCAAGTTGGAACAAATCGAGAAAAATCACGTTGGCCACGCCAGCATTTAAAGCCGGCACTCCTGGTCTGATTCCTCTAGCCACCCACCCTCACCACTATGGCTTCCGCTATTGTCAGTGCTAGCCCCTCCTTGGCGACTATCCTTGCGACACTTGGTGTGGCAACCGTTACTATTGCTGCTATTCAGAGCTTGGGAAGGAGGTCAGCTTCTGAAAGCATATATGAATTGCGTGGTACTTCTTTTCTCGTTGCTTGGCCCTTCTTCACCAAGAGGTACGACTTCATCTGGGCCAACTTCAAGAAAACAGGGGCGAAAATGTTTCGCTTCCATGTCCTCTATGTACGTCCCAACTATGGTATTAGTCCTCTGCTAACGATCAATAGCATAGCGTGGTGGCCCTCTCCGGGAACGTAGCACGCAAATCTTTTTTCAACGAGCCAGGTCTAGAACTTCGCGATGGCTATGCGATCTTCATGGGAGCAGCTCCTCGACTGAGCGACATCAATATTGAAGGACTAAATCGAAAGGGCGTCTCTGTGTTCGTTAGACAATTGCTCAATATTTTGAGAAAAGAGAGGGTCGCTGGGCGTACGTTTGTCTCCAATCTCCAATATACACGTGGCAGTTACTGACTTTGACGTAGTGCTTCCCGTTCTATTCAATGACGTCCAGGCACGCATGGAGGGTTGGGGAAAAGAAGGCACTCTCAACCTTTTCACAGAAGTTTACGATGTAAGTAAATGTCTACGACGGAGTAACTTTTCTAAACTTTTACGACAGCTAGTTTTCCAGATGACCGCGCGGCTTGCCTCGTGTCGCGAGCTGACGGAGGATAAAGAAGCTCTTTCCCAGCTTGCCCAGAACTACTGGGATTTAGAGACGAGCGCCACCCCATTTGCGCTGCTATTCCCATGGTTCCCAGGACCAGCGAAGAGGGCCAAGCAAAGGGCCACACAGAACCTATATGACCTCCTTTCTGGATTCGTGGAGCTTCGTCGCAAGGCTACGGTGCCGAGCTCGGACGCCATTGACATGCTCATTGCTGAGGGGGAGACGGGTGATGCGATAGTCGGGGTCCGCATCTTTTCTCTCTTTGCTCTCTCGTTGTTAATTGAATGTATTTCAGTTCGTCCTGGATGTAATATTTGCTGGGGTCATAAACACGGGCATGAATGGTCAGTATTGATTAAGCTTCGAGACACTTGCTGAACAAATGTTCCCATTTGCCAGTATGCTGGAATCTCTTATATCTTGGAATGAATCCCGAATGGAAGGCCAAAGTTGCCGCCGAAGTCCAAGCGCTTCTGGACAACCATACTGATACCATCTCGTCTCAACCGCTCCATCAACGCCTCGCGACCATTCCTATGTCGGCTTGGGAAGATGAGATGCCTGTTTTGGAATCCGTAATTCGCGAAACTCTGCGCATCGTTGGAAGCGGGACGCTGCTGCGCCGTAACATGGGCAATGACATCGAGATTGACGGTTCGACGATCAGCAGAGGCGAATTTTTGGCGTTTTCTGTCGCCGACGTTCACCACAATCCGGACATATACCCCGAGCCACTCTCCTTCGATCCCACAAGGTACGACGAAGGTCGTGCAGAAGACAAGAAAGATCCACATGGGTATGTGGGATGGGGATCCGGTAAGAGCTCATTCGGAGGTATAACTTAACTGCGGCGGCGCTGATGTCTGGACGCCACTTCAGGACGCCATCCGTGTGTCGGAATCCGAGTCGCCAAACTTGAGATGAAATTAGTTCTTGCACTGATTTTTGCTGGCTATGAATTTGAAATTGTTGACGCAGCGGGGAGGTTCCCGTCGAAGGTTCCTAGCCCAGACAAAAATGATATCCAACAAGTGAGGCTTTTCCTTTGAGAGCGTGTAACAGCTTTAACAATCACAATGCAGTCGAGGCCAACTGGTGACCCCTGCTTTCTGAAGTTCCGGCGTGTCGTAGATTAGGATATCAATTTGATATAACCAGTAGTGTATCGCGGATATTTACTTGTAGAGAAGTAACTATGCTTCATCCCAGGTCGCAAATTCTTTGTTGGAGACGCCTTAATAGTCACAAGCGTGTCGAAAAGCATACTTATGAGCTGAGGGGGGCGGGTATTGTGATATTGTTCAGGGGTACCGTTTCTCTTAGATATCCGTGCTCTAGGCATTGGCGGCTGGTCAGCCGTTTGTCAGGGTCATACCTCAAGAGGTCGCGTATACAATGGACCAGGGACGGAGGAACATTGTCCTCGAGGACGGTGTGTATGCCTCTTGGTACCATCTGTCCAAGAATGAGTACGAGACGGACTGATGGCGGATAGTATACCTTAGGGAACCTAAATCCCACTGCCTGGGCCATTTCTATTCCCTCAGGCCACGGGCCCCCGCCAAGCTCATATTCATCACTGGGGTCCCCTAGAATCTCGCATATTTTGGCCACTTGGTCGATCTGGTCGAAACCAGGAAACAAGGGGTGAAGGTTCACGAGCTCAGCCAATACAGCGCCCAATGCCCACATATCCACAGGATTTGAATACTGGCGGCCGAGAAGAAGAACCTCTGGGGCACGATACCAGCGTGTCGCCACGTACTCAGTATACGGTGAATTACTTGCGGTCTGCCGAGCAAGGCCAAAATCAGCAAGTTTAATGATGGCAACAATATCGCGTTCCATCGTCCCGGGTTGTGCGGTAGGAGAAACAGAGAGATATTCAAAAAGCCCGGTCGTTGTCACGAGGATGTCTTCTGGTTTCATGTCGCGATGGAAATAACCTGAACTATGGATGTGGTCGAGGGCGGACACGAGCTGGCGAAAGATGGAAGTGACTAGACCACCAGCCAGTGGTCGACCTTTGCGAGCTTTGATGAGATGATATAGGTTGCCTTCCATGCACTCAAAGACGAAGTAAAGCTCTTTGGAAGAAGGTACGAGGAAGGAGTCGTAGAGGGGAATGATGTTCGGATGGAGAGGAATGGCACGTAGGGCCTGCGGAGCTCAGTATCAGCGTTGAGATACAAGGCGCAAACGAAGGTACTCACCTCGAGCTCCTTGAGCCGTCGACATTCTTCCCATCCGCCTTCCCAACGCCTCTTCATTCGTTTCACTGCCACCAGCCGTTTTCCTGCCCACTCGGGTCGTGCCCCTGCTCCGCGTTGCATTGGGGATAATGGCGTATTTGGGGGCAGCGTCCCATGCCAGTCGCACAACCATACTGTTCCAAAATATCCATCACCCAGAACTTTGAGGGGCGTGAAGGAGCGCGTCGAACCTGGCGAAAGTCATTGACCCCAGGACCAAAAGTAACGCAAAAAACAAACGAACTGCTCTCGGAGGTTCCGACGACGAGGTGGTCGTTCTGTACGGAAACACTAGGTATTCCGACAAAAGTAATGGGTTCTTGGAGCAGCAGCGATGCCAAAGGCTGTGCCAGTGCTGGGAGAATTGGGTGCCCATTTGTAGCGTCCATGATCTCGACTTAGCAGTCTCCAGAGCCGGATAAGTAGACTTGAAGAAAGATATTAAAGAAAGGTGTACTAAGATCAAGGAGGTTAGAAGGAGAGTTCCTTACTACCTGGATCTCGGCGTTCCTAGCAGCGCTCAGGAAAGATTTGGAACAGATGCAAATTCTAAATGAGTTCGAACACCAGCCTTCACTGCGTTGCGGCCCGACCTTTCCCAAGTTTGTGCATGTTGTCAACCTGGATGCGGACCCCCAGTACAGACTGTACAGAGCTCTTGAGAGGTTTCGCGTCCAGGTTAACTTAGGAGAGGCCGGCAAATGCCAGGAAATGCCCGAAATGCAGTGAGTGAGGGCCAGGATTTAAGTTGCTCTTGCGCTTCGCTCCGTAGAGGAAGGAAATGTTGTAAGGTTCACACTGAGAGTATCATTTAAAAAGCTGACAACACTTATTCATGATCAGTTTGTGTAGGTGGGTCACGAAAGTGAAGACAGAACAACTAAGAATAACTAACCACTTACTTCCTGATTGATTGCAAAGAGTTACAAAGTTCTAAGTACACAGCCCTCGGAAGTCACCGGTCAGCCCGAGTGACCAGCAACGAGTGGCACTGAATAATTGATTAATAAAAGATGATCAACATGATGGATCTTTCCAAAAACTCATCATCCCACACCAGGCCATTTCTTACATAAACGCCTATCCCAAACGGCAACTTTGCCCCCCTTAGCACTACATCTTGACGTCCACCATTGCCATCATGAGCGACGAGAAGCTTATACCCTCTACCCCCGGAAGCCTTAATCTGGTCGATCTGGAGCGTACACTAGGCGTTTTCTTCATTGGTTACATCTTCATGATGGTTTTGTACGGGTTCACGTTCTTCCGTACGTTACACTGGGCAGCAAACTAGGAAGGAATCAGCGGCTAAACTTTGACAGAATCCTACATGTACTATTCGAGGTATCCCAGGGACCCTTGGATGTTCAAATTACTGGTACGAATTCCGAGCTTCCACTCGTTCGTACACGAGCTAATGCCTGCGCTAGGCTGTGGTTTTATGGTATGTTTGGGGTCGACATCGGTGCATCTTAACCCCCTGAATAAGTGATTCCCAGTCTACTCGATACTGCGGTGTCCGTTCTCTGTGCGTTTTATTCAAATCAAATGTGACCTGGATAACTCAAAAGTCGCCTATCCCAGTATCACAGGCGTAGGTTTATTTATATCATTCAACTCTGCGCCGTCTTAATATCAGATAGGCTCTACTACTACTTGGTCAATCTATTCCCGTACACCCTAACTGTCGAGTTCGCTACGACGTATGTGTCTCCGTCTTAAACGAATTCCTTCCCACTGAATGGCTGGCTGTCTTTAGGACCTTTTGTGTGAGTCGTACAGTTTGTTGGGCGAGGGATCTTCTGAGTGTCTCCGCGCGATCCAGACACATTTGGCACTAGCCGTGAGCATTATTCTACGGGAATCTCTGTGAATGATAATGACCTGCTTCCAGACTATCGCCATATTTGTTGCCCAGCTGTAAGCAAAAAGGCTGCGCTCGCCTGGAATGCAAGACTAATCATACACTCAAATTACTAGTTACTATGCTTCCATGGTATGGAAAGGTTTGTCTTCCTGTTTACAGCCTTGTCAAAAGGGCGATATTCTGAAATGCTCCCACTCAGTGACCAAAAATGCAATCGCAAGCGGCGCTGTTGTACGTCGTTATAGCTACACCATTTCTCTCACAGCTTAACATCTTTGGCAGGCGTTATTTGCGACAGCGGGCTTCGCTCTGGGCATTGGTAGGTCTTTTTGATGATCTGTTCGGAACTCTCCTCTGACGATTCCCACTCCTCAGCTATGTCTGTGCAGATGTAATGCACTCATCAGAATTCAATTGATCGAAGCTGACTTATTGGACGACTGTCAGGTTCAGGGATAGGGACTACTCCCACATCGCCCAGGCTCCGCATAAGGTGATCTTAACAGAGATGAGGATATGTGGGATTGCACGCCTTACCATTTTCTCAGGCGATCGCTGCCACGGCGTATGCTATGGTCACTGTGGCAGGGATGGTGACATTCGGCTGCCTGTCGTTCTTCCGTCTTCCGGCTCCATACAAGCTGTAAGCTCCGTTCACTTCACCAACATTGCTACTCTTGACATGCTTTTCAAACAGCGATATAGACCTATTTGACACCTTTGTTTCATACTTTGTCACTCGTGGAGGCGCTGCATTTATTGTTCACTTCGCTCTGATTTTTGTGGTATGTGGTTCCCACGTTCTCCTGGTGCAGATACTCACAGCTGCTCCGTGCAGTTCGTCGGCACAGCGGACAGAATCTACTGGATCCCGTTTTATGTCGTTTCCACTAAATGTGGGTATTCAAACCTCAACTACAATCGGCTCTCCTAACTTGCCACCATACAGTCTTCGTCATTGGGGCCATCACTCTGTACGTTGTTAAATAGACACGGCCTTCCGATTATGCGTTGACATCGACGTAGTTTGAACTCGCGCGAGGATGCAGAGACAGTTACCCAGGACTCACGCTGGACCAATTCAGGAGCCACCCGCACTATCGGCGGTTCCACCATCCGAGACGCAGCGGCGTCTGGGCTAGAGTTCAAAGCTAAGGTGACACTGGCGTGTTAGGATTTGTAGCTTCCTCTCTAACACCCAATTCTAGCCTCCTATCGTCATCGAAGTCGCCCATACGACACAACATAACCGTGACAAAATGGGCTTTGCCATCTCTGAAGATGCTGACGTGAGTTTTCTTGCACCCTACTCGAAGTAGAAGGCTGGGCTCATTATCTTTTAGCATGGATACGATCTTGACGGCGTGCTTGATCACAAGAAAGCACCTATGTAGTTAGATGGCTTGGAAAGATTTCAATATTTGTGTACATGATGCCATCTATCTGTTCTGTGTTTTCATTGTATTACATTCAATTTCCTGTATCTACCCAACTAGTTATTACAGACGTGGAGCGTCCGTTGCATTGCGAAGGAAGGCGATGGTCATTTCCGATTGGTGTCAGTCAGTGACGCAATCTAACATCCGCGCCATGCGCTGCAATCAAGATGATCCATGTCATTTCCCTTCGATCTAGTACGCGGCGCTGTATCTTTCTCCAAACACGCCCTCTTCCATAGCTTTAATCTCTGCAACTCCATGTCAATTACCTGCACAAAGAGAATACAAGGAGAGACGCACGAAGAGCGACATGTTTAGAATGGAACCGGCACAAGGCAAGGTTGCCTGATGCAAACCCATCGATTAGCAACAGACGAATTGGACAAATGATGAAGCGTACCGAGCATCGACCACAAGCCCTTTACACCGATGTCACGCCATACACCTTTGAGCTCACCCTCGGGATCCAGGCCCCATACGGGTTTGAGGTTCTTGAACACTTCGTCACCACAGACGCGACGAATGTGAGCATTCGAGTCGCCGAGCCTATTGTCCAGGGAAATCAGGTTCACAGGAACGACAGCTTGGAGCAAAGCACGCTTACCCTGTTGCGAAAACCACAACATCAGCAGCCAATTCGGATCCGTCCTCGAATATGAAGCCCGTCTCTGTAAAGCTCGCGATAGGGCTACCGTTCTTCAATTTGATCTTTCCGTCTGCGATAAGTTTGCTCGCGCCCGTGTCTATTCATGGAATTAACACAAGTGAGCAGTGGTACTGCTAAGTTGTGATCGAAAACATTCACCTAGGTAATAGCCGCCAGCCTTGGACCAGGCAAGAAGGCCAAATCCGGTCCCTTGGATGCCGTCGGTAAGCTTGAACCCACGGGCACGAAGACCGTCTAGCAAGTCCCTGAAGTGTTGAGATGAGCGATGGAAATAATTAGCTTATCCACAGACGAACTTGTCAAGTTCTGCGATAGCTTTGGTGGACCGTTGAGAGAGGCCAACGTTGAAATGATGAGGAAATGATGCGTTGAGCCTATCGGCGATGTGAGTTGGGAGCCCATCCTCGGAGTATACGCCTAGGTTGGCAGGTCAGGCAGATGTGCTGTCTGTAGCCCAAAAAAAAACATATACCTCCCATTAGGACCTTCCAACCGTTGGTTGTTGACATGATGTAGGTTGGGCCGCGTTGGAGCATCGTCACATCTATCGTATTGACTATTAGCCTGCAGTTACTCGACAATCGTAAAATAAAAACGTACCCACGCCTTGCTCGAAGTAATCAACGCAAATGTCATGAGCTGTAATCGACATTTGTCAGTTGAAGGACAGCCATTGAGATTATTCAGTAGACTACACACCAGAAGTGCACGCGCCGACAACGACGACCTTCTTGCCGAGATGATCTGCTGCGCTCTTGTGCCGGGTCGAGTGAAGGATCTGCCCCTTGAAAGTATCCTGGCGATGGAAATTCAGCACAGAGTTTCTACTCGAGCAATTCGCAACGCACCATGCCAGGGAGTTTTGGGAGATCGCCGTCGTTACTACCCAGTCCGGTGGCAAAGACGACGTGTCGGACGGTGAACGTGCGCTCAGAACCGTCACCGCGCTTTATGAGTACATTCCAGAGATCGTCCACCTGAGTCGCATTGACGACGGAAGAGGCCATCCAAACATTCAGCTCTAGTGCTTCAGCGTAGTTCTCAAGCCAATTGGCGAGCTGAGAGAACGTCAAGTCAACATCAAATCCCAACTTAATGTCGTAATTGTATTCTCACCTTGACCGCTGGAGTATAGACAGGCCATGTCGGTGGGAACCTAAGAGTCAAAAGGATCAGGAAGAATAGTCTTATAACGGAAGCAATTGACGCACGGAAGATAAGCCATATGATCGTACCCTGCGCCATGTATAATTAGCATGTGTGGAAAGAGGTCACTGAAGCAGCCAAAAGATGCTTACAAACTGGGTCATGAAGGCATAGCGCGTCATATCTGTTCCTCCAGTTATCACCGATCCGCTGATTCTTCTCGACGACGAGTGTCGGGACGTCAAGAGCTTTCAGTCTAGCTGCAACTTCTAACCCGCTCTGCCCGCCCCCCACGATCAGGACGGCGGGAGATGTATCTTCGAACTCGGCCTCTTTCTTCCTATCGTCTACCCACTTGCCATGATTGGGCGCTGCGTTCCTCAGAGGCCCAATCTTCTCTGGGAAGTTCTTCAGGTCCTCAAGATTAGTGAACACCGTGTGCGCCTTCCACTCTCCATTCGCATTGGGGATCAGCCGCGCGATTCCAAAGGCGATGCCCGTAGCAGTCTGGAAGTCAAAAAACAGATTGATCCACGCGATATCGGGATACGGACGGTGCAGCCCAAGGAAGGCATCATCCCGTAGGGTAAACGCCGTGGGACGCGCGGATCCCAGGCGATCAGTGAGAAACTGTGTGATCTTCGGAAGGCCGGAGAACGTGCGGAAGTCCCAGGTGAGCGCAAGCATGTCGCGCCAGAAGGCATCATCGACAAAGAGTTGGGATACAGCCTGGGCATCGCCAGCTTCGGCCGATCGAGCAAAGGCCGCGAACCACGCCTTTGCGACGGTTTTCGCGTCGAGATCGTCTGGGATTGTAGCATTCAGCCTTTGGAGTGTTGGGAGAGGTGGTTCAGGCAAAGCATTGATAGGAGTGGACATGATAAGGGGTGGAAGGCACAATCTTAGGTCGCGTATTTTATGCTCCCCAGATTTTAATTATGTGAGGCATCTAGGAGTCACATGGGCCTTCTGAGAACAAGGCCTGTCAGAACTTTTCCTACTAAATGGAAGGATCAAGAGCGCGACCATCGGTTATCGGACATCGATTGCAAATCGCTGCCGGCATGAATTGCTACGCAGAGTCTTTGAATCAGTATGATGAAACCGTCCACAGGGTAGTGAAACTTGAGTAAAGCTTACAATGCAATGAGATACATTCTATCGTCAAAATTTTGTACACGAGGTCGCAAGAGAGAAAGCTTGCGAAATCAGAGTCTTCAGGTGATCCACAGTACGAGTAGACACGTGAATGAGACTCGACGCGACAGATAATGCGCCACCACCATGGAGGTCGGGCTTGTAGAAGCATCAGATCAGCATGAATCGAAGAGGAGATGCGAGGGGTCAAGTACAGAGTACAAGCGAGGTATACATATATGTTATACAACCTGCAGCTGCTGTTGTTCCGCCTATCCCCCATGAGAAGTCGATGCCGACAAACCATTGACTACCCTCTCTGTCACACCAGCGACCGCGCCTCCAACCCACTTCGTGACCTTCCTCCAATCGTGCCTATAGTCCAGTATGCCACCCACATGGCCAAACCCCGCTGCCGGGTGCCTATCACGCATCCTCACTCCATACACCGCCATGGCGATGCCAAGTACGAGGACCGCACCCGCCACCATCCCCGTCTTCTGGTCCATCCGTACGCGCCGAAATCGCCTCAACTTGTTCTTCACCTTTCCCGTCAACTTCCCCCGGAAGCGCTTGCGCCTTGAACCAGGCGCCGGTTTCTCTTCCCACTCGCTGTCGTCCGCGTCACCGGGGTCCTCGACAACATCGTCGTCATCGATGTAGGGGTATACGACGAGCCCCGGGCAGGCGACCATGGCTTCCGCCTCGGTGTCGCTGGGCAGCGCAGAAAACGATTCGCTCCAGGTGTGGACGACGCTCTGTGGGCCCATTATACGGGATAGGAGGAGGTCGGGGTGCGTGGGCGGGTAGAGGGCATAAAGTTCGTCGGCGCGCGTGAGTAGAGAGGTGAGGGTGACTTCGGAGTGGCCATGCAATCGGGAGGGTGCGGGTGAGGAAGGTCGTGATGGGGATGAGGGTGATGTCGGTAGAGAGTTTTTAGCGGGGGTCGGGGGTATTGGCTCCGTGGAGTGATCACTGGATACTTCGGAAGTTTCACTGAGCTCAGCCTTTACGTCCTCTGACTTTGTGAGAGGCGCTGGCTCCAGCTCTGCAACCTCCATATTCCCATCCACGCCCATCGGCTCCGACTCCAGCGCCTCCGCCTTCAACTTCTCATCCAAGACTATCTGGTCGACCTTAACTTCCGTGTCCACCTCGGCACCCACCTCCTCTGACTCCCGATCGTCTATTATTGGAGGCAGAGTGCTCAATAAAGAGTGCGACATCCCCATGCCCTCGTCCTCATCCTCGTCGTCTAACTGCCGTATCGCATCCTTTCTGGAGAGTATGATCTAAAGCTCCGTCAGCCTTTGGCTTCAGCTAAGAGCGTGAGGGTCTTACCGCTGTGGACAGATACACAACGATGATCGGGGGCCGACATAATATGTAGTCGAAAACGTGTTGAATGAGGGGAAGGGTTGGCATGTCGTGCGAGAAAAGGGTCAGAAGGTTGGAGAGGGCGTAAAATGGGAGCTGTGAGGAGCTGAAGAATATGAGGCTGACAGAACGCAACAAGTAATCGTAGTGACACACCGTTCGAGCCCTTGGGCATATTCTAGGTCGGCCAGCCGTAGGAGATTTTTGGTCACCCTGGAGAGTCGCTTAACATGATACTGTCGAAGGGGATCAAGGTTACATACCTCAGAAGCCCAAGAATAGGTTCCAGCGTTGTGCCCATCGAGTCCCGAACCCGATGCAGGCTTATCTTCTCCGCACACACAAGTTGCATTTCCTCGGGTAGCGTTAGAAACAGCACGCTGACAATGTCATGGTACCCCTAACAGTGCATTAGCACACAAATACTCTGACCCGATTTACTGCGGAATGAATACCTGAAAATAGTTCAACTTGGGGTGTCGTCGAAAAATTGAGATCAAGAGGCCATTCAGCTTCTCCTGCATGGTTTCTTTATCATCATCGGGAGCGCCTGTGCAGATTTTAGGTAAGTGTGCCGCTAATGAAATCATATAACACGACAGGCAAGGCCTTTTCACCTACTGGATAGAGGACGAAGCTGCGGTCGGTGTCCAGGCGAATTTGCCGCTCATCGCGATGCTCGTCCTCAACTTTGAACTCGCTCTCAGGCTCCTTCTTGGCCATCCGGGTGACACCGAGTATCTCTGGCCTATCGCAACGAATCGTGGTTAGAGATTTGGTGAGCTGAAGCACAAGGGTGAACCGCACCAAATTTGGGCTCTGCTCGACCCAAAGCCTTCTGGTCTCAAGCTACGGCTGCGCAGCTCCTCCCAGTCTATGTGGCGCACTTTCTCACCGCGTAGCTCATCGTCAAGGGCCATACGGCAAGAAGTGGAATGTGGCGGACAGCAAGTGCTGTGGTGGACAAAACAACGGGTTCACTGGTGGTGAAGTTAACGAGGATCACGTGAAAAGCGAATAAGCCTGGGAATCAGATAAGATTTCCATCTGATGGCTGAATTTTTGGTGTTCAACTGACCATGACTGTGACATTGGCATGCCATAGGCGGCCATCGGATATCGATACCCATTCTAGATCACTCTACTCTGCTTCAGAATGCGAAGCTTTCCGCAGGAATTAGTCGGCCTGGTTGTCGAACAACTACATGGCGATACACCAACGTTAGAACAATGCAGTACGGTTTCCTCCTTCCCCGAGAGCCCGCACAGGCGCAGATCTTCAAGAAGGTCGACATATCTCTTAGTGCAGAAGATTGCCAACGGAACTGCGAACTTCTCGACATTCTCCAGAATAACCCTCGCATCGGCTCGTTCGTCTTATCACTCGGCCTTTCATTGGAAGAGATAAAACATATTACTGAGTTCATGGAGAACATTCTCTCCAAACTCACCTGCGTGCGTAGCCTCAACTTGGTAGGCGGAGGAATTGAGAGGCCCACCTGGTCACAGTTCCCGGCGCCAGCCAAGGCCTCGCTCTTGCGGCTGATGTGGTTGCCTACCCTCCGACACATCGAATTGAATTACGTCGATTTCCCTTTCCCATATCTTCGTTTCTGCATGCACCTAAAAAGCATGGAACTTCTATCCAGGTTGTACAATAATCGTCTCAAAATAGAGGAGACCCCGGAGCCTGAGGTGGCCGCGCTCGTCTCTCCCCCCACCACGGGCGGCGCCTCCTGGCGGCTTGGGCACCTGAAGCACCTCTCCCTGGGCAATTTCATAGCGTACAGGAAGTTTATGGATGCTGCGCTACACCCCACGTCGACGCTCTCTCTGACTCGCATACAATGATTTGACCCATACGCTGAGCAGGACGAGGACATTCAAGAAATACGGCACGCATTCAATACTTTCGGCGGAAGCCTCCGCGATGTTGAGTTCAAGCTCGCTCTGAGTACGTTGATTTCCCACTAAATTTGGCGCAACATAACGCAACATGTAGGCTCTTCGTCCAAGCCCTACCCCGTACCGTCGCTGCAGACCTTAACCAAGGTTGAACATCTCAAATTCCACCTCTGCCCGATGAGAGAAACCCCCTCATCTCAGTGGATGTGCGACATCCTCGAAACGATCCCGGCACAAAATGTCGTCGATACAATCCACATATCTTGCCCACGTGTGCGCAAAATAGAGAGCGTACATTGGAAGCGCGTGAATCAGATTCTCTCGCGGGCGCGCCACAGCAAGACGTTGAAGACTTTGTTTATTAATGTATCGGGAGGGAGGGAAGACAATGTCCTAGACCTCATGCCGGAGTTGGAGAACAGTGGGCGAGTGTTTTTCATAATGGGTTGAGCCGCAGGGTTGGAGAGCACAGAATACCCGTTTCGAAGGTCGATGTTGTGGTAAGTATCTTCGCAAATGACAGGGTTCTCAACTCGTTTCCTGCCCCCGTATCTCCCTATACTTTCGTCCGAGTGACGGCTAATTCTACCCCGTTTTGCCTGTAAAGCTCCAGTATGGTACGAGCCCTGAATTATCACGCGAGATTAACCATGTATGTCCCTGGGCTGTGCTAGTATCTCAGATTTCATGGTTCGTCGCAAATTATCGTTCCCTGCTCACTCCGCTCACCATCGACGCTTCAAGTTTTGACACTTGGTACGTAACCCGTAGTCATGCTGATCATGGGAATGTCCGCCTAACCATAATCGATGAAGCCTATTTTCAAGAAGCTGTCTCCCTCTGGCGGATTTGGCCTTGCCGCCCAGTAGACCAAACTCAAACAGGGTAGGCAGTGCACATGGCTGGTCGCATTTTGCCAATTGCCCTTACAATCCGAGTCTAGAATACTCTACTGGATTTCTGGGCACCCTATCCACTGGCATCGCGCAACTCGTGGATGCTTTTAGTGTGAAAATAAGTAGTACCCTATCATTCTTGCTGTAATGTCTGACATCCTACTTCCTGTAGGTTTCCATTTCAAAGAAAACGCCATCACCATATTCCTAACAACATCCACTTCCTGCTTCGGCTCACGTCTGAATAACACTGATACCTATCTTCAAGTTCTGTCTGGTATACTCATATAACACGCCCTTTGTCATTCCAGACATCGTTGTTGAGCATCTTAAGACACACTCCGTCAAGTTAGGTATGTAGTCAGAGCCTGCTCCCGTGGCGCCGAAAGCTAAATATTTTTTCATTTAATTTGAAGACCAATGGAGGTCTCAACCAAGTCGAGCTTGGCCATTCCTGGCTTGTGACGCCCGACGTTTACCAAGGCGTCAAGAATAATGATGTCACCCAGATCCAGAGCGTGAGGGAGACAAATCTTGTTGACCTCAAGGCGAACATAGACCTCATTAAGCTTGTTGGGAAATTCGGGCAAATCACAGAGCGCCACAGTTTACGGGTTCGTGTAGCACAAAGCAGCAGGGGACTTGTTAGCAGGTCGATGACAGGTAAACAGACATGCGGATGTGGCGGCGTCCCCGACGGTACCCTTCCCGTTTCCCTCGGCGACATCGGTATGACAGCCGTCACGAACTTCTGGCATTTTTTGACGGTTCAGCCACCGCAGAGCTTCCTGGGAACAGGCCCATTCACCCACCGAAGCGCAACCAAACAAAGCGCGCGCGAGAGCTTCGTCTTGGAAGTCTGATTTTTAGAAAGATGGAGATAAGGGTGGAAGACACGGGTGATTGCGAACCAGGCGGGATCGAATGAGATCATAGGCCTCCTGGAACGTGACCCGGCCTTCACTTTGTCGAATTCGGAGCAAGGAATGTCAAACACCTGTTCAAATGGATGGTTAGTAAAGATTTGAACGCCCAGATGGGGGCTAACCTTCATGAGGAATTGCCACTTGGGGAGGAACTTGTTGAGAGCTAGAGCCAGGAATTGCGTCACATGTGGATGAGTGCCTGCCTCACTGCCTAACGGCTGCCACCGTTGGTCCGGGCTCCTGCGATACGGATTCGTTATGCGGAAATTCAGTTACAAAGCGCGTGTGAATGTGAGCTGCAAACCCCCAGTTGGGTTTTGTAAAACAAGTCCATAAGCGGGAGACTGACAGCGAATCATGATGATGACATCATATTATTTGTGAAATCAATGTTGATAAAACGGATGACGCAATCCACATTGAATCCATGGATTCCTTCAAGCCCTCGCTTTTCACATCGGACGACCGTACGGGCTTAGACTGGGACACGGTCCTATAGACATACTCACACGCCCACCACACCATCTCTTATAATGAGCGAAATCGTCTCAGGCCAGAACTTCACAAGCTTCTAGCTTCTATCATATACCTCAAAATAGGCACACACTCCCAGATTCCTGTGGTTGAATTTCTGCGACCTGACAATATATAAGGGCTACGAGTATTACGACAATAGAATAATTCTCTGACTCTCTTGACCATGCCTTTCAAAGGAGCCTGCCTTTGCGGCCAAACCACGATCGACGTAGAATCTGATCATGCGGACCAGGTACACTCTGCGTTCAATATAACAACACCCATCCCGTCGCTGACAACATTATACTCGTAGATTATTTGCCACTGCCTAGATTGCAAGCAAACCAGTGGCAGCGCTTATAGTACCAACATCCTTGCCCCACAGAAAGGTGTCACTATCACTGGGCCTATTGGTACCTTCGACATGAAGGCCGCCAGTGGTAATACCGGTGCGATTTTGCCTTCATTATGTCCCTTGGTTGTCTGTGCTGAGGCTAAATCACAGTGTCTCGGATATTCTGTAGCAACTGCGGGAGCGCAATCAGCCATAAATCCGTCGCTTTTGGCGATGCACAGGCAGTTCAGACAGGAAACTTCAGCGCTTTTGCCAAGATCCCCGTTAGCACCGAACGTAATTTGCCATTGTTCCTTCTGACATATTGTGCTCTAAACTCATTGATCCTTATCAGTTTTTGTGAAAGACCGATGGGTTGGAATTCCTGCTGTTGCCAAAGCGGCACAATTTCAAACCATGCCATCATGATGAAGGCCATAGTATCAAGAAGAATGTACAATATCGCTCCTGAGATCGAGAATTCAATATGCATATAAGCTCCTGTGACAATGTTCAGCCTTATAGCTCCAATTGGGCCGCAACCTCATGGGAAGTTCTGTCTGCCTCTTGGGGCTATGATTGTACAGCAGCGATCACAAGGGTCAAGTATGATTCGCTCATATGGACTCCTCTGCCTTGATTCTTCCCCAGCTCAGTCAAGTACTCAAGGGCAGCAATGAGTAACTCACAGTTCCAGACACACAACCAAGCGGAACTCAAGATGGAGAGTGGCCCTTTTGTATTAGCCAGGCTCAGATACAGTTGCGTCCCTTCCTCTCAGTTTCAAATACTATCGAGCCTTAGCCTCGGATCCTAGGGGATGTGTTCACAGCCGCGAGAACTTTCGCGGTGTCTGGTGCACCGGATCCTTTCGTGCAGTACATTCGCAATGTGAGTCTTGAAGACGGTGAAGGCCGGAGCGAACACCTAACATATGTTCTCTACAAATAGGGCCGGGAGCCGACTTATGTAGGGAGACTTTCGGAGCGCCTTCGTATAGTGCTGTATCTCCTGATCTGCATACGAACGAAGGCGAGCTTGACAGTAAATGGGGGTATGTCGAATGTTGTCAGGTAAGGAACTGCAGATGTTATATGCTTTGAAAATCTGCTGAGCATGCAAGACAGCTCTGCGCCCTCCGTTCCCTCAGATAAAAAAGACATAACAACTCGGATTGCTGAACTGCTGACTAGAATTCTTCGCTGGAGTCGGGATAGGTTTACCATCCCTGAAGAGCGACAGGTACTGTAAAATACCATCTCCCCCCATACATACTCAGCTCATAATAATTGCTCGTTTCCAGCGTCGGAAAGAATTTGAGGATAAGATGGGCGAAGCGGTGAAAAAGTCACTCGGGGACCGTATTAGTAAGATGTGGTACGTGGAGGGTTTGTGTACCGATCCTTTGAGCCAAAGACGGGGGCACGGTGGTGCCTTGCTGGATGCTGTAACGTCGCTCGTGCGTTTCCGCCCTCCGATCGGTATACTGGCTATTCACCCCGAATTTAGTCAGATCAACTGGCGCAACCGACATGGCTACAATCCTCCAACGTCGCGAACGATCGGTTTTACAGCGAGCATGGGTTCAAGATAGTCGATACGGTGTTGTTGGGAGATGAGGATCCTGCCTGGAAGTATCCGCCTGTCTCCATCAGTATCGTGAGTTCTCCGATATTCGTATCGAGCCTGCTCTTACATGGTACAAGCAGATGGTGCGGGACTGTGCGGGAACATAAATAGGCGAGAGTAATCTGGCCTTGTGATGTCTTACAAGTGGCAATCGGGCGATACCTTATCAAGAAGGACATGTTGGCATCTTATCTATAGATTTTACCCCTTCGATGTTATCCCCGGCCTATTATGGATGTGCATGTGGTTCATCTTGGTTTCATCATCTATACATATGGTGGTCATGAGGGGTTGTCAACAAGTTCCGCGCTTCAGTTACCTTGGTGCTGCGGAGAAGGCTTTTTTTTTCGCTGCGGCAGGCGTTGCGCAGTCTTCAAATCATTGATACCACCAGGTTCTCCGAGCTTGTCTTCCGAGTCCAACTTCATTAAGACTACATCTCATAACCACGCTATTACGCTTGCCTATCCCAATGTCAGTCAACGAGCTTGAAAAGGGCCTTCTTGCTCCTGCTGTGGACAGGATGCCAATCGCGGTTGCACCACTTAAACTTGGTCTGTCTTTGTTCATCACAACTTATTAAATGCATTACTTACTTGATTCGTAGGTGATGTATTCCGCGCGGCTAAAACGTGTGAGGCAGCGTTTAGGAATGACCCATTGGTCAGGTACGCAAACAATGTAAGTGGTCTCGACATATTATCCAAAAGTCGGCCAATGAGACCTTTTACTGGGACTCAAGCGGAAAGGCGAACCTTCCTTCATGGTCAAGATGGTGAATCGAGCGAACATTTCTGCGTACCTGGTTACCTGCATCCGCACCGATGTGATAGCCTTGACCGTGGATTCCGGCCTAGCCAACATCACTATGTATGTACATGGGTCAAGGTTCATATGTTGGGTTTGAAAATATGTATTGGCAGCAAACCCCCACCGGAATGCTCTGAGGAACCAAAGGAAGATCCCGTCCTTCGGCTCGCAGAATGGATTTTGGCTGCTCTTCGCCTTTGGCGCCTGGATAAAGACCCAGAAACTCTCAAGGTGTGAGCCGTTTCTCACAGAACTGTTAATGGGAGGGTTCATGCGCTCAACCACGCTGACAGCGTAGTAAAGAAGTCGAGGAGAGGTTGATGTCTCAAGAAACATTGAAGCGAATCTGGGGTGATTCACTCGAGAAGATGTGGTACGTCGATGGTATATTCACAGACCCCGAGAGCCAGGGCCACGGGTATGGTGGGGCCTTACTAGACGCCGCCACTAAGTTGGTGAGATCAGCGATGCTGCAGTACTTTGAGAGAGAATGGCTGACAATATTATTCCAGGCGGATGAATCAGGAAGAGCAATTTGGCTTGAGTCCTCCAATATTATGAACACCAGATTTTATAACGAGCACGGATTCCAGACCGTCGAGACAGTTTATATAGGAGACCAGAACCCTAACTGGCACGAAAAGCCGATTCCAGTTTGTTTTGTAAGCGTTCCCCTTGACGAGAAGTGTACATCCTGTTTTAAATCACGCCAACCAGATGGTACGGGAGCCCAAACCACTGGCTAAATCTGCGTCTTTGAAGAAGAAGGGACTTGCCTCATCTTTCAAGACCAGAATTATGTCTTTATATCTTTAAAGCCGATCAATGTGTCTTGACAAGCGCCACTTTCATATGTACTTCACATACCATGCCTCCGAAGAACGGTATTTACCGCAAGCTATAGAGACTGCGGGCACTAGCGTCAACGATGGTTCTTAATACCTGCATCTCTAGTGACTCCGGTCGCCCTATAATAGCTATTGATAGGCAGTCCATAAGTGTGTCAGACGCCACACGGCGACTTAGCCATCATCCTGCGGGGTTTCCGGCGATCGCAACACGACACTGAGAAAGGAAAAATCAATCAGAATGCAGTAATTACAACTCGTGGACTGAGCATCTGTCTGCGCAATCCACGATCCGATCCGCAGTACAATTTGACAGCTTATATACGATGCAGACAACCCTTAACTGCAACCACCCAAAACATCCCCCAAAATCGCCTGCCAATATGCAGGTCAGAGCGGACACAACGGAAGGTAGGAGGCCAAAACCTGCTGTATGCGTACCCCCAAGACCGCCTCCGGAGCCCGTGGTAGTATCCCAATTGAAATATGGTCCGTTTCCCGTACTCGACCTCGACTGACGTGAGTAGTCCTGACGAGCTATCCCGACAGCGGATATCTTTCATGCGGCGAAAACGTTCCAGAGGACGTTTGCGCATGACCCTGTGATTCGGTATGTCCGCAATGTGGGTATCTCTCGCGGTGCCTCTCCAGCCTGCGGAGTGAGTGACCCCTAAAATTTCGGTTCTAGGAACGCCCGCAGTCGCGTGAGGACGTCAGCCTGGAGCGGCTGCTGATCTCGGTCTACCTGGTACTGTGGATCCGCACGAAGATAGTAATGACTGTGAGAGAAGGGGCCGCGAACATTATCGTGTAAGTAGGTTTCAAAGAGGTGCAAAGCCCGTTCTTTTTAATTGAAAAGTGGGACGTCGGTTCAGTACTCCCCCTCGGGACGAGGCTAGTGGCACCAGGCGTGACGCCCTCACCAACTTCGTTAGGCGACTAGCGGTGGCGCTTCACCGGCATCGTGAGGGTAGAATGAGCGACCTAGAGAGGCGGGTGCGTTGGATGACGACTTATGGACATGATTGCCTGGCTTACAAGTCCATTAGCGACGAACAGAGGTAGACGAGAAGATGCAAGACGCAGCGGTACGGGCATTCGGAAGCCGCTTCGAGAAGATGTGGTTGATCGACGAGCTATGGACCGATCCCAGGTTCCAAGGGCGTGGTTACGGTGGCGCCCTTCTAGACACCGCGACGGCAATGGTAAAATTTAAGGTAAACATAGAGTGATGATGAACTCACATATTTCCAGGCTGACTGGGCGGGCCAATCTACATGGTTGCAGTCATCGAATGTCGAGAACACGAGGTTCTACGCGCAGCATGGATTCGAGCCTGTCGCGACGGTGTTACTCGGGGATCAGGATCCTTCGTGGCATTGGCAGCCTGTGGTCGTCACTATAGTGCGTTTTGGGATAATGCCTTTCGACACCCTGCTAATATGATAGTCAGATGACTCGAGAACCAAGATGGCCGCCGGTTAGGCCTCGAATGTCGTATTGAGGATTTCGGTGGTTTAGGAATTCTTGTAAATACAGGAATTTTTGGGGGTCTGTTCGTCGATGTAATTAGTATTGCGGTCGTGACCGTACCGAGGTAGTTTTCGGGAGGCATAGTCTAAAAACTTCGAGACGAGCAATGGCATTGGTTATCGCTTTCAATATGGGACTTGAGAAGTTCCAGCAAAAAACATCCTTTATGAAGATTTCCTGAGCGACTGATAGGTAAGTACAAAGCCGTATTCAAATGACCTGAAATTCTTATAATGTAAGATTATACTCGTACTCGCTGCTCCCACTCTGAGCAAACCAAATCACAATGGCAGAAAGCATAAGCGCTACGCTTTGCGAAACATTGGCGTATCCGTAGTATGTGAATTGCTCGGGATATTCGTTGAGCACATATTTGATAATCAAGACGGTCTAAAGAGAGAAAGAGCACAGTCGTGAGTTTCAAATAGAACAGGTTATAAGCCTAATCACGTACTACGCTGCCTGCCAGCCCGCCGGCCATGAGGGCGAACCCAATGAACAAGATCAGCCTCGCTCTCCATACGGCCCTGGAGTCCCCAAAGCCTTCATCTCCACGGACTCGGTCCTTATCGATGAGGTTGATGACCAAATAGCCAAGCAAGGAGCAAATGCCCGGTATCCAGTCGACAAAAGTTACATGTACAGGCGGTGGAGTGTCGGGCTGCCCCCAAGGTGAACGTGCATGCGCAGAGAGTATAGCGGCATCCAGAAATGTCCAATTTGCTAGCGCAAACTTCGAGCTCGTTGTCAGTCCCTGACTGCTCCAACACCATTGTTGTACTCACGAGTGCCCCAGCCAAGTAGACGCCGACGGTCCTGCGATGCTTTCCGAGCGAAATCTGGGGAAATGGGTTCATGAATACCCTCCTCGGGTCGTAGTCGGAGCGAGGCAGCGACATCGTCGTGAAGAATGGCACGCTTGTCGTCGGCGGCTGCGGTGGTGAGAGGGTCGGATGGTGTGGCTGTGATGGTGACACCACTGTGCTGACAGTGGAGGGGCCGTGGGAACTCCCATCAGAGCTGTCGTCGATATGCGCAGAGTCGACATGTGTGTGTATTTCCACTCGTATCGCTATCGGTGAAGGCAGTTTTTGGTATTGGCGACTGAACAGCGGCATGGTTGGCGTCGTCGA
The DNA here is from genome assembly GCA_018858115.1 of Tephrocybe rancida. Lineage (NCBI taxonomy): Eukaryota > Fungi > Basidiomycota > Agaricomycetes > Agaricales > Lyophyllaceae > Tephrocybe > Tephrocybe rancida. The sequence continues at coordinate 46,073 of JABCKT010006475.1, forward strand.
GAAGAACGTCAAGATCAACAAAATTTCGTTGGTCACCGCCAGCCGTTAATAGCTCTGACAACGGCCTGACAAGGAACCGAGCGGCGAAGCATCGCCCATAAATTTCTCTGGGCGGCAATCACCATTTGAAACGTCCCCTAGGGCCTCACAATGGCTCGCATTGATTCAAATTGGTTGGAATTTGGGCTATCTGTGCAGAATATTCGTCTTTTTTCGATGCGGCCCAGTTCTTGGGTCTTGTAGAAAAATGATGCCTTTGCTGTCAGCGCTATAGCAGTCGTCCGTTAAGTTAGAAATCAACAGGAAGTTGATTTGTTGATGCCAATGATACAGCCTAGGCAAGATCCAGCACTTATCTGTGGCGGCAGCTAGAACTGAACTATCTTTATGCAGAGAACATTCAGGAAGACTTGTGCTTGAATCTACTAGCCTGTGGTTCCATTGGGTTGCATATCGGTTTCTGTAAGTTTTGTCGTTGAAGATATGTTGACATGAAGCAGGGAAGCACCTGGAAGCAATGCCATATCTGAAATTACACATTGAGGGTGTGCCCAGGGCCACACCGTTGGACAGCAAGCAAGCGCATGCTTCGATATGTGTTTAGGGTATACTAATAATATGATCTAGCTGAGCCCTTGTACGTGCGGTACAGGCGGTGTGCCAGTGTGTGTCCTTACTCGATTGATATCTACAGACGACAGGAGGCAGAGGGTCGATTTAGAGTCGACATAGCCAGCTTTCCTCGATAGGAAACAAGCTATGGTAGATGCTGCCGATGCTCCATAGCTACACCAAAACAATCACGGAACAAATTGCACACCCCCCAATAGCTCTCAGTACTCAATTCTGGCCCGGCCTGTACGGGTTTGTTCCACTTGTCGCCGGCAATGCAACGCTCACTAGGTTGATTGTAGATGCATATGTATGTCATTTGTCATCACTGGCATACAGTCGGTCTCGTATGTCCTTCGCGGTGATGAAGAATGAAATGCAAAATTATTCAGGGAACATCTGTGGCGCCAACACTCGATAATCATCATTCTGAAACCATGCCTTGGCATTCGTAGAGGTTCTTGGCCGACTATGGTATGCAATTCCGATATCAGGGCAGGAGCTTTAAAGCCAGCGGGGGCCACTAATTGCCGAGATTCGGATCAGTTCGGGCCGCCACACCTCAATCAGATGCCAACACTGGAATCTTGTCTAAAAATGACACGACGTCACGGTTTCCAACAAGTTATATCTGGCTCCTCTTGGACTCCTCTTCTCCATCGCTTGCATTGCCTTCGCTAAATATTGTCGATTGGCCTACAGCTGCATTTTGGGCTCCGACACCGATCGCACTGCAGTTCGATCAATATGTCTATGATAAAGGAGGCGCAAAACTTTATTTTCATAGGAGCCAATTTTCCCCCTTCCCCTCTGCATGTTCGTGCCTTTCATATCACCTCGTACGACCTCCAAGCAGCTTGAACGTCGGAAGGGCGGTGGAGGCGGTGGTGGTGGTCACGGTGGCGGCGGCGGTTCCAGTGGTGGAGGTGGCAAAGGAAGCTCAAGCGGTGGCAAGGGCTCCTCATCTGGCTCAGGCTCCTCATCTGGCTCGGGATCGTCGTCCAAATCATCACCGAGCATTCAATCTGGAGGAAAGTCCATTAGCACCAAGTCGTACGGCGCAGGAGGCGGCACCGCAGCTGCAATCCCCGAAGGCCAGTTGTTTGCTGGCCGCATGGCGGGTGGTGGCACACGGGGCCAGGTTTTCGGATCCAGGTAAGAGGCCGAATCCAAGCGTTTTAGGAACTTAAATTGACTTCGTCTCAGGATGTATGGTAGCGGATATCCCGGCATCGCAGGAGCCGGCGTTGCAGGACGTGGCTTTCCCTTTTTCTTCTGGCCTGTTGTATGGGGTGGCGCCATAGGTGCTGGTACAGCAGCGTATCTTCATAATGATGAGGTATGTGGGACTTAAAGCCTTTCTTTTGACATGGGACCTGACGCATCTGTCTAGTATGGCCAACCAAACAATAGCGACCGACCAGGTGGCGCTATGGCCGCCGCTGCCTTCATCTCCACTGACAACAGCACGACCTTCCGTATCCTATCAGACAACGCCACCGTCGACGCCCTCATCTTCGACATCGCCGCGAATTGCTCCTCATCCTTCAACGCCGCCAGCAGCTCGACCTCTCCCTCCGTCTATGGCGGCAACCCGGGGCCGGAAGAGGTTATCCAATATTACAGGGCCAGCTCGGTAGCACTAGCGGTTGATGGGTACAATAACTCTGCAGTATTCGCGGGAGAGGGGACGCCGGATTCGCCGATACCGTCGAATGTGGACGCTCCGCTCCTGAATTGTCTCAATCAGACAATAGGGCTTGCGGCACTGCTCAGTGACGGCGCAACATCGCAGTTAGCAATTCCAAACCTTGGCGTCTTGGGGTTGATATATATAGTATGGAACGTTCTTTCTCTTTACTGAATCCTTATTCGCATTAAACGATACGACCATTATGATACTACATCAATCGATACTACTACTGCTTAAGGTACAACTTATTTTTGTTGTTCTCCAGGCTTCCTCTGAATTTTCATATCACGGCAACACGATGTTATTTCCAATTTCAACTGCATCGGTGATCGCATCTTATCAATTGTGACTGACATGCCTTTAGGCGCTGTTGATGGCCACTCGATGGCCACTCTCACTGAGCCACATACATCTTGCACAATGTTGCACAACGTACGCCTTGGTAGACCCTGACTCGAGCCCCTTCCCCTAGACGTTAGAAATCTACTGCTAGATGCACATTCGTTCATTGAAGAACGATCATTCGTCATACTGAGATCAACGATGCTTCGCGGACACAACTTGGATCTAAGCCACACACAGCCTCCTAGAAGGCAAGGAAACAACAGGAGCCTCGTGCTTCAAGGCGCTGATGACCACGAATTGGGCCACAACATCTTACACTACACACTTGCCCATTGCGTCGGAACTTATGACAACCTGGCAAGTCCCCCAAAACAAGTGGCGTATCATATTGCATCTATTTTTATTGAAACGGCTCTAAGAACACGGTTGTGTGTTCCCCAAAGGATTTGGCTTTCGGTCCTTGTTAGGCGCTTGCACTGCCTTATTCCTCTGCGCCTCCTTGTTTTGTCAAGTTATCTCCTTCATATCACCAACGCAACACAAAAGCCACCCAACATGAGGCGGTCTACTAGCTTTATAATCTAGGTAACTCTTTAGATACAGGTGAACTTTTAAATACCCCTAGACTTCTCTGGTCGCTCGCAAATCCTTGTTCAACGCCCGTATACAGACATGTCTTCCGCTATCCAGGACCTTCAAGGAAACTTTAACATCGGCCTGACCGTCATAAGCGCTCCCACCCTTGTTTTCAAAGTGTTTTTACCTGGTGCCAAACGATTTGCCTCTACCTATTCGAGTGGAGGTGGAACACCTTCCGAAATTGCCAAGGGGTTCCCTTTCGCTGGTCGCAGTATCGGTAGTGGCACCAGAAAAGAGATTGTTGGAACAAAGTGAGCATCTGCAACTACTCACACCTAAGATAGCAGCTCAAGTTATTGTCTGTTTCAGCGTCTATGGGAGCGGATACCCTAGAAATCAGACACCAGGCGTTGAGGGCCACGACTTTCCGTTTGGCTTTGCACCCGTCGTCCTTCCTGGAGAAATTGATTTGATAGCTGAAGTAAGGTATACCACAATTAATTGCGTTCCCCCCGAGTTAAAGATGTCGCTTAAAGTACGGTCTACCCACAAATGTGAGCCGATTGGGTGGACCTCTGGCCATCGCCACATTCAAGTCAAAGTTCGACTCGAGCACTGCGTACAGCTTTCTGTCGGATTTTTCAAGCGTCGTTGGAGTCCTCGCAAGTGTTGACGCTAGTTGCACGGCACTGTTGGACGTCATTTGGCCCCGATCACAATGCTTGCCGACACATCTTCCAACGACTTGTCCTTTCGATATGCGCTGCAGTTCTATCGAAGCTCATCGGCTGTTCTTCTGGACGGAGGATACTCAGGGAATTTCACCATGCCAAACACATACAACGACCAGGGGCTTGTGGAATGCTTGAACCATACAATCGCAGCATCCCTTCAGATTGTGGATACGAACGCTCGCACACTCGATGAGAATGTTCGAATCGGAATCGACGCCATTTTAGTGATGATTGCTGTTTTGTCCGTGGTGTTCGTAGTCCTTGTGTGGCGAGGACGTTGTCAGGTTCAACCCCAAGATGACATTCATCTGGTAGGGATTCAAGATTAGGATTGACACAATAATATTGACATACTTATTAGCATTCCCTTTAAGATTATGTTGTAGTAAATATCCCATCCATACAAAGGCAACACGGATGCTTGCATGTGTGCTGTACCATGACATCATTGTGTCTGTCGCAAGCACCAGTACTATGCAGGTCCGATTGAGGCCATAACACAAAAAATTGTTCACCATGCCATTCGGTAGTAAACCTCAACCACTTCCTCCTATAAGTATCATTTTGTCCATAATAGAATATAGAATACGATCGTGACCTGACCTTGGTGTCGGCCACACTTGCTTTGAGGTTACACACATTTTGTACAACACGATTGTATACCACCTCCGAATTGACCCAAGCTCTTCCCTTCATAAGCGTGGGAGAAGCACATCCGAATTCCTCTAGACATATGGCTCTTGCACGATCCTCCACGGCGAGTTGGGTATTTCGTCACCGTCGGAATTTTCCTCGACATCATCGCTGGAGTTCAACTGGAGTCACTGATGACATTTCTAGGCTTGTCTAAACCCAGCCAACGACGATCATGTTATCGATGTGTGAGTAGCTCCTTATGTCGCCGTGTAAACTTTGTTGTCACAGTATAATGGCTGTGTGTATCCATTAAGGTGTTTGTATTTAAGTTCGAGGAACACATGGAGGCATGGCGCTTGTGTGGCCACACACCGACAGGAAAATGCCTCACCTCACCCGCCTTGTAAGATCCCTTTCGTCAATTGGTTATTCCCCCCTGACCCAACAAGTAGTGTGCACAGATATTATTATGGTGGCCATTTTGAGTATGGGTCCAAATCTCGAGCGCCTTTGTCCGGTGCCAACCAGACTCGTAACTAGTACTCTTATCTTTCACCCTCACCTGCTGTCAGTAAAGTAATGTTCGTCCCATTCTTCAGAAAGCGTTTCCCAAAAGGCGGGGGAGGCAGTACTGCTGGAATTACAGGAACGAACATCGCGGTTTCTTCTACCTCCAAAGGCGGAGGCGAACCCACGAAGATCCCCGAAGGAGGCTCTGCTGGTCGAACCGTGGGCGGTGGGACCCGCGATGAGATATACGGTACCAGGTAAGTGCACGCCAACTGCGATCGTAGAAAGCCTCTGCTGACCCAGTACTGGTTAGTGCCTACGGAAGTGGCTACTCGCACACCTCACGACTCGGTGTAATAGGCCGCGGCTTTCCCTTTGACTTTCTACCACTGGTATTCATCGTAGTCGCCGGCACACTCACAGGAGAATGCGCTCTCGTTGCTACTGAGGTCAGCTCCACGCCCCAATCCACTGCTCCGCGCCACCGTGACACTGACCCTCCCTTCCCTTCTCTTACCCGTCTTAGTACGGCCTTCCCAGCCCTGACCGTTTCGGAGGGCCTTGTCATCGCATCGTTTAGATCTCTGAACTGTCCAGACGCATATATATTACATGTACGCGGACCAGGAGAGCGTCTCCACCGCCATAACGGGGGTGAACACCAACTACTCAATGCTCCTGGCACAAAACGTCGACTCCACCCCAGTTCTCGTCGACGCGAATGGAGCCGCACAGAACAGCTCCTACCCAACTCCCAACCCCGCCGAGGCTGTCCAATTCTTCCGGAGCTCATGGTGGCGCTGATGCTGGTGGGGTACAACAACGCCACGTTCTATTCGAACTACACAACGCAGGGCTCCCCGCTCCCAGAGAACTATGATGCGAAGCTCCTTGAGTGTCTGAATTCGACGATTGCGGCGACGATCCCTATCGCTGAGAAGGCATGGATTTCGAGTTCGGAGCTGGTTCTGATTGTTTGCATGCCTGTAATTGGATATGCGGTGTTGATGCTGATCGTTGTTGTGCCGATTTGTATTATGTTTGTCATTTGAGATGTGGGAGACGGAAGAGGGGGGAGTTGTTGTTTGAACGCCGTATGCGTCAACAACGTACGCGTGTCCCTGAACGAGGTACGCGACGTACGCATAGGCGTGGTTGATGATACCGGGTGATTTTCCTTTTGATTGGCTCATTCATCATTCTCCACCTATGCTGATCATGTTTCCTAGTATGCATTTGAATCTGTCAATGGATATACTCATTCCCCCCAAGTTCCAACGCACCTCTTCCGAACGGCTCGTCCTCAAACGATGAACAGAACCAAGAAGCAACGGTATGGGGTGTTGTGTGAGATGTGAGGTTTTGCGATGATCATTCTGGGCACATCGGACAAGCGACAGGCGCACGACGCGACGCGACGAACAGCGATACTTATATCATATCGGTGCCCCTCACCACACGTATCCGGTATCCCAGCATCCAGCAGCGAGGACCCCGCGATCGAGTCCCGGGTCGATGTCGATGTGAGATGCCAACTGATCAAGGCAGAGTGAAGCAACGTCAATCAATATTAATATCAGTACCAGCTCATCGTGGTGATTGTCAGGGAACTTGGTCGAGTCGGAGAGGCTGCCAAGATCTTGGATGAGTCATCCCGTCATATATTTCAGCGAACCTTATATTCCGCAAGAGACCTCAGTTTTGAGCACCAGACGATTATTACCTAGATCCATAAATATTGATAATCCACAAATATTCCCGTCTCCTTCGTCCCGTTGGTGACCCAAAAAATCGAGGACATCCATTCGAAAGGCACCCATCAGAACCAAAGACAGCGACGACACAATAGCTGACCCTCGGACAGACCGTGATCAGCGACCCCCGCCACCTGTATCCCGGTCCGGGTCCGCGATTGACATCCCCGTGCGATGCCACCAAATTCAGAAACATATTATGACCGCGTATATCGCATCGTCGCCGCATACGCCTGATTGATGCCAGTGAGTCCCCCCGCGAGCCAGCTTCAATCCACAGGTCGATATTGATGAGATCATGCAGCAGAGATGCCAACTGAATTCGAAGCGGCATCCTTATATCTTATATATTCGCCTGCCTCATAATCATTGATGATCCCCGGCGGACGCCCCCTGGCGTGGCAGGCAACTCTGAGTCTATCTCGAGATCTCGGTGAGATGGCATGATGCGGGCTGAGGCAGATCTGCTCGGGCGCGCCAGTGATGCGGTATCATGTCTCGTCTCCGAGTCCCGGTGATGCAAACACACAGTCGCCAGGCGGTGGCCGCCTTGAGGACTTGCAAGTTGCACCTCCGCAAGGCCCCCGGCTTTGGTTCGCAGGTTGATGTGATCGTGACGCAGAAGCAGAAGCAGAGCAAATCCCTAGCCGCCTTAGGCACGTCGGACAGACGAACGCCCCCGCCACCCGTATCCGAGTCTCGTATGATGTATCCAGGTATCCCAGCGGCGATCCGAGACCAGCAATCATCAACGCCCGATAGCCCACCGTGGCTCCATCTCGCAATCGCGATTCGCGGCGAGCTGAGGCGCTGGATCGGGCGTCCGGCGCGCGGTGATGCAAACAGGCGGTGGCCACCCATGCCTCTATGGCTGTCCGCTGGTAACTCCTAACAAATCTCCATCTCCAGTCGCTTGGCTCTTCACGAATCACGAATTATGTTCCCATCGCTCGTCACTATGCTATCAGAATCCAGGCGGTGGCCACCTTGTGTATTCAGCCGGCGCCCAGAAAGCACTGTGGATTCTGAAAAGGAAATTCAAACGCCACGCCGTCGCGGTAGCACGCTACCACGCGGCTCCCAACCCGCGCCTTGTTTCCCCTCCCGGGGGTCCGGTTCTGGACGCGGTTAGCACGAGGACAACACATTATACACATTGTACAATAACGTCAACTGTGGGCGTGTGGGCGTGGCGGGGATTAGCAGCCTGAGCTCGATCGGTGTGGGCGTCGAGATTAAAAGACACGTTGGATCAGTGTTGGATCTGAGTACTGACGGAGATGCGGCGACGGGCCATCGTGATCGTCGGGGTGACACTGTCGGGTGTTGGGCGCTTTTAATTTGATGTTGTTGTGTTTTTGGTGTGAGGAGGGAGGGCGCTTGGGTACGGGATACGTATTACGGGATAGTAGAGGGACAGGTAGGAATGGACTAGGGAGGTTTGGGGCAGGCGGCTGGGGTTGGGTTGCGTAGGTAGGTAGGTAGGTGGGTGGGTGGGTGAGGCGATACCTTGATATGCTTGATCGTCAGATGTTTCTTCATCGTCTCACATCAGGGAGGCGACTTAGCGCTCTCGTCTCTGAATCCGGGTCGTGTGCTTTCGGAGAACAGAAGAACTTGAACGCGTCGTAGGGACGGATGCAGACACGCATAAGGCATTAAGGCAAGGGGCGTATCGACGTACAGTACAGTACTGAGGGGCACTAGTAGACGACGATCTCACTTGATGATACCAACCCGATAATCAGACGATCAGCAAAAGCACTATGCACCCTGATTCCTGATTCCTGATTCCTGATTCCTCTTCATCGTCTCATAACTTGTAAACGCAGACTGTGCCAGTGTCTGTAACATCAAGATCTAAATCACCGCCGCCTCCTCCACAGTTCACATCAAGAATCAAGAATCAAGATGGAGGAGAATAGCCTGGGCTCACCCTCGGACACCCCCTTCCCCAAAGTTCAGATTCGTTCCATAGTTGGATTGATTTTAGGACGCCCACGGGCTTGAACCCACACCCACACTCGCCGGCGGATCCGATATTCGCAAAGAGCCCGGATTGCGTTGGGCAGTGGGTATTGGGGAGTGGAGCCCTCCGCGCGCGCGCGCGCGTAGCTAGGCAACACCGCGCGCGGACGTAAAGCCACTCGGGAGCGAAGAGGATCTGGATTCAGAGGACATTTGGAGAACAAGGACGCAGACCTTCGCGCGAGGAGGGGGCTGCCAAGTGCACGGATGATATTGATGCCTGAGCCGAATCGGAACGGGGGTTGGGCACACGTGCCCCGGTGAGGCGTCCTTCCTCGGAGTTGGAGCGAAGAAGGTACCTAAGGGGGCGAGGAGATCAGGATCAGGAGCCCGGGACGGGGGATGGGATGGCAGGATGCATGCAATGGTTGGGTTTTGGATGGTCGGGGTTTGTGGGGGCGGGTGATGATCTGAGTACACACGTACAGGAAACCCACAGAGCTGAACATTGTCGTAGGCTCGAGGCTACAAAGACCAAGACCAAGACCACCGCCGCGCCCGATATCCTGGGACCTGCCCGCGATTCGTGAATTAATCAAATCGGCGGGTATGCAATTTACATAGGGTCGTAATAAAGGGAATCTTCCGAAGGAACAAGAGCACCCAAGAGAGCTTGAGATAGATAAAGCAAGAGCCCGATTTGGGCGTTCCTTTGTGGACGAAAAGAGGGATCAAGTTCTGACGCTCGAATGGGACCCCAGATATTTATGTACATACAACGGCGGTAGTGAGTGATTCAGTTGTTTTTTGGGAGGAGGGAGGTCACGGTGGGCACAAGACAGCACAGCCAGGGTTGGCCACGGATTTGTTGGTCGTTGGGTGTCTGTGTTGGTTGAAGATGAACGGACAAGGGCGGAGAACCAGCAGGGAGACGGGCTGTGGGGGGGAAGGGTGCACGGGGTCCTTGAGAAACCGGCGACCCTGAGGCAGATGCATCTTTAGTTTCTGATGGTGGAGGTTAGTATATAAAGATCTGCAACAATAAGGGAGTTGGTTTCGTTTCATTTTCCCCTACGGCCGCCCTCTGTCATCTTCTTTTGTCCTCCACTTTTGGGCAACTCAAGACTCCCCTTCTCCTCTTTTTGATTTTACGACCACTGTAATGCCAGCTGTACGTCTATCGCGCCGGAGGCGCTCTTCGTTGGCCATCTGTGAGTAACCTCCCTCTCTACACCAAGGCTAGTAAAACTGATGGTGCTATGACGCAGCCTTCACCCCCGTCAAAGCCGGCATCTACGGCGTCCCTCGCCCAGTAACATTCGCGCCGAACATCACGCCCGTCTCCTACGTCGAAGATGACGGTTCTTCCTCATCCACCCCAGGTTCCCCAACATCCGCACTATTCCCGCCCTCCGCCACGCCCGCGCCTCCGCCCACACGGAGGAGGGCCCCGCCCGGCAAGAGGAGGAGCATGGGCTATATCCCGCGCCCGCCTAATGCGTTCATGCTGTTTAGGGCGGACTTTGTGAGGCAGAAACATGTGCCGGGGACTATTGAGACGAATCACGGGTCGTTGAGCAAAATCATCGGTGAGTCTCCCCCCATACCCACGCGTCTGCTGTTCGAGATGCTGATGAAGGATGAAGGCAACTGCTGGCGCGCCCTCCCCCTCGACGAGAAGAAGACGTGGGAGATAAAAGCCAAACATGCAAAGGCAGAGCACAAGGCCCGATACCCCGAGTACCGCTTCCGCCCTGTGCACAACAAGAATAAAGACAAGAAGAAGGACAAGCCCATCACCACCGTCGAGGACGAGCGCCGCTGCGAGGAGGTCGCGCAACTGCTCCTAGAGGGAAAGAAAGGCGACGAGCTCGCCGCCGCCGTGCGCGATCTAGATCTCCTACGCTCCGAGACCCCGAATCCCCCGGTGTTCCACCTACGGAGGTCCTCAAGCGTGCCCCTACCGAACGACTACTACCACCCCCTCCCGCACCAACACTTCAACCTCGGCATACAGCTCCCCAACGCCCCCCTCTTCGCCTCGCGCCCCTCCTCGCCCCTGAACCCCAGCGCGCGCAACCAGCAGCGCATGATGCTCGGCAACCGCCGCGCCTCCAGCGCGCGTCCCGCCGTCGTGCACCGCTCCTGGACCCTCCCCGCGGACAGCTACACCCACCAAGGCCTCCAGCGCGACGACTCGCCCCTCCCCGAAGTCGACGCGTCCCTCTTCAACCCCAACTTCTTCGGCGACGCCGCCGCGTCGAGCTCGTTCTTCCCCTCGTCGTTCGGGAACGACCACTTCATGGGCCTCGCGAGCGAGCAGGCCTTCGGCCCGCTGGACGGCGTCTCGCCACACGATGTCCTGCACCAGCACCACCCGCAAGGCATGTACACCGCGAACTCGTCGCAGGCGTCCCTCCCGGAGCTCGACCCCATGTCCTGGCTCGACCCGCAGCTCCAGCCGCACTCGCAGGCCTCCGCGACGTCGACGTCGACCTCGCACCCGTCGACGGCGTACTCCGGGTCCCCCGCGCCCTCGGAGCCCCCGCTCCCGGCGGCGCCCGTGCAGATCGTGCACGCGCCGCAGCCGCAGAGCGCGGCGTTCGATATGTGGCGCGAGTTCGAGGGCGGGTCGTATACCAGTGCGAATGAGCAGGGGTTCCCCGAGCAGCAGCAGCAGCAGCACCAGTTCGATGCGGGGCTCGACTTTGGTGGTGCCCAGCAGGGCATGGGTATGGGCATGGGGTGTGTGCCGGAGCAGAGCTTGGAGAGCTTGTTCAACCCGGTGTTTGATGAGGGGTATACGGGGTATGCGGATCTTGGATACGCGTGATCCTGACCCCCTCTACCCGCTACTTCTTTCTTTCGTGATTCCTGAATTTCCGCTGGACCCTCCCTCCCCTCCCCAATATACACGATACGATACCTTATGACCCCCGTGGCCGCGCCACTAATACCCGTCTCTTCCTCATGTCTGAACGAACCTCCACCCCACCACTCCCCACACCACTGTAGCCTTATTATCCCTGCCTGATCTGACCGTTTGATTTGATACCACCCCGCTGTAGCCTTTTATCGTGTTTCGTTGCCTGCCTGCCTGACTTTGACTTTGCGCGTTCTGTCGTGAATACTGTATTTTTATATCCCCACGTCTTTTTACGCTTTATAGTATATATGAATCGTGCCCGTGCCCGTGCTCTGGTTGAATGAAATAACATGCTTACGCTAGACTTTGAGGTGTTTTTGAGATGGGTTTTCGTGCTGTGGAATTTGGATGGTTGATATTGTCGTCTACAGAAATAATGGGCCTTAGGGGCTTTACGTGACTGGAGTCTGGTGCCAGCTGTGGGGAAGGGTCCAGTGGTAGAACGGCTTGACGTATCAACGCATCCTCAACCAAGATCGTCGAGCTTGGAAGTGGAGTTTGTTCTCTTGGCGTTTTTATTGCTGCATATTTATAGTAATATCGGTTTTACAACAGAGACAGGCACTGTTCCACTGTTCACGCCATGAAAACATGTGCGGGCCAAGGATTCAGAGGTTGATGACAGCGCAAGTGCATGCTATCGAGAGTAGGGCGGACTCACCATGCTGTGTGAAAACTTGTACTGAATGACTTCTGGAAGCACTTGGGCATGTTCAGAGGTGGTATGAGCAGGTTATTGCAAAACAAAGGCGAAACAATCAATAGAGAGCAAGATGAACGATCATGTTGAACACAAGGTCCAGAACAGCATTTGGAGTGGAGCATACCAAAGGTGAGCTTGAATGTTGGGGTCGTATCAACTGTTACGAATCTGCAGAGTAAATAGGAGACCTCAAGGCGTGATCATGGGCGAAGGAGTTTTTGAAATGTCATTCACTATCATTGTGATACTATGGCAATCTGTATTATGGATAGGCAAAATGTCCTAGAAGAAACATGGAAACACACCTAGCTAAATTTTATACCGAGGACGATACCAAAATGGACATCCGACCGTGCAAATTGGTGTTGGACTTCATTCTTCGCCGATCCTAGGTAAGTAGAAGTGTCGAAAGACGAGGGAACTGGACTCTTGCCCATTGAACTTGTATATTTCGATGTGGTCAGGTTACTGCGCAAGGAGCAGATAGGTTTGCTGTTCGCACAGAGTCCGACTTGGACACATAAGTATAACTTAGTCAAGAGATTTGATCGCAGGGTGTGGGGACTGGCATTGCCTGCAAATGTTTGCGGACGCTTAGTCAGCGTACAGCCACCAAAAATCCGTGCCACTTTCGAATATTTATCTGAGAGTGGAACTCAATTCTTGGACGCAGTCCCAATCTTGAAGGCCCAAAAACGCGAATTCAGCTATCGCAGGCCAAACCATGCTCTAAGCCTTTCGGAAAAATACCCAAAAGATAGATGCTATGGTATATGTACAGGTCAGAATGCTTCAGGTTTGGCAGGCCGAATACTGTACAAGCGCGATCAATTCGGACACTGTCTGTGGTGTGATATGTAACCTCTTGTCCGAAAATATGGTTACGGGCAGAGCCAAAGTGACCAGTGACCTCGACGAAATTTCGGTCGTTTTGGAAACAAGGATCAAAATCCTTGAATCTGTTTCACAGTCTCTACAAGCGAAGAAAAAGTGATTTTCAGGAATGGTTTGGTGGTGGTTTCGGACAACGAGCTTGTGACATGGGACAAGTGTGACATTTCGGTAAAATCCGGCGGTCTGTGACATGTGACGTAATTAAGTAACAGGACCGTCGCAAATTCGGGTGGCTGTGCAGGGTGATCGATGACGGGCTGGAATTGTAGTCACTACTACTACTACCACTCCGCCCCTCCCCTGCCTCCCTCCTCCAGACCACACCCGCTTAAAAGTTCTTCAATAACTAAAAACCATTCGAGGCACAGCTGGAATGTCTGTATGGCGCAAGTTTTGACCTGTGCGGGCAACGGGGCGGACTCCAATGTCGGCCAACAGCGATTCGTCCATCTCCTTCCCCGCCTTTCCTGCAGCCTCCAGAAAACACCCGCCTGGGAACTCTTAAATAACTAAAAGCCATTTCGAGGCACAGCTGGAATGTCTGAATAGTGTACGACGCAAATTTTGACCTGGGCGGGCAACGGTGCGGGCTAGGCCCTGGGAGGCTCCCCCATAGGTAAGTCGGGATTTTTTCGGTTTTGAGGGCCCAAAAATGACGATTTCCCTGTCGCCACACTCCATTTTTGAGGCCCCAAAGCCGTGATCCTTGTCGGCAAAATTTCGTTTTTGAGGCCTCCGGAAGATATTTTGTCCAGGTGGTACTAATTAGGATATCTCGTATCAACATGCGCAACCCAGTAAAGACCACGAGCATCGTTGGAAGGCATTGTCACAGGACATGCGTATTTTGCTCAATCCTGGAGGTACGTTGTCGTGCAGCAGACTGAGAAACATGTTTTGATACCATTTTCTAGAATTACCCAATCTATCCACAAAGATTGTCTTGGTCCTATTCCCACTGCGTTTATACAATTTCGTTATCATCCGCACTGTGAAACGGACCTATGTAGGTGAGTTATTAGATATGTACAAAAAGGCTGCAGGCAGGAGGTATGGCTCTTTGGCTGTATCAGAGAGTGCCTCATCTCTCCAAGCACTATCAGTGAGGGTGTATCTACCCCCAGAAATAGTACGTCAAGACCAAATTCTCCCCTGTACATGCTGCTAATATTAGACTTGTTAGAGCGGGAGCGATGGAGAAGAAGACGATGACAATGATCCGCTGCTTTCATCAAGTTGGTAATCAGTGCATTTGCACTTTTTTGCCCCGATTGACGCCCTTCTATACCACTTTGGCCAGATGGCACTTGTTAACGGTGGAGGTGGGCAGATGAGGTTGACAGATACCAGCCGAGAAACATTGGGGCTCTTTGTGATGTTGGCCGCCGGCGGTTCAACCAACAACTTCTCCCCTGCCTTATTAGCTACCTTGTCTGTGCCACAGTCCACTCTTTACCTTGCGGTACAATGGCATGTCACCACACTCCCCAGCCGACCGAACTCGCCCAATGTGTCATCGACCTCGCGTAGCTCGAACGATGAGGGGACTAGAGCAAAAATAGCTTCAGTGAATGTAGGAGGCTGGCTCGTTACACCCACCGCTGTGCTAACTCACCTCATCAGCTGTCTTTCCTCCATCATTTCACCACCCAATATATTGCCCTACGATGGATTGTTTATGTGCCACTGACAGACGCATTCAGTGATCGACCAAGTTCGTCCAGTTCAAAGCGGCAACGAGGAACGGAGAGTTGCCGATATAAGTTCGGCAAAGTAAGAGGATGCTCTGCCACACTCGTTTGCAATCGTGCTAACCAACAATAGCCGCTTATTCTGCCACTGGACATGGCGTTCAACGAAGTTTGTCCAGTCCTTTATTGGGCGAGGCGTCGGGTCCGTAGAGCCGTGGCGATCCATCGAGGTTACCCATTTCGTTGTCAGATAAAGCATCAGTAGAGCTGAGACAAGCGGAAACCTACAAGATTGACTTCAGCGGGTGTGGGGGGATGGTGCACACTTATCATCATGGGACTTAATTTTTCTCAACAGTCGCCTTACCTGAACTCCCCCAACGATATGATGTGCTGCGTTTAGAGATGCCAGTTGCTTGGAACGTCGACTCCCGAAGATGAGCAGGGTGTTAAATCAACGTGAGCATGTGTAGGAGGATAGGCCCGCTCGCTCACCGTTGTGCTGACGCGCCTCGATAGTTGCCTTTATCCCACTGTCTTGCCGACATTATGTCACAGTGGGCGAATTTGCATCCAGATGATACATCCACTGCAGGAGACAATGATATCAGCACGTGTAAGTGGTTAGCCGTCGCACCCCCGTTGTACTGATAGCTTTCGACAGCTCCTCGAATGACTCCCCGATGAACTCGACCACTTTTCCTTCGCTGTATGATGAGCTTTCGGTACCAATTTCAGTCTCAACAGTCGCACCCCGTTACGCAGTGCTCAGCACACGTAGCTTCGAGTGAGATCGAAGGCAATATTGCCCGAAAACATCTAAGGATGGCTATGGTATTCCGGTGGCACGTTGATGTACATTGATGATAACTAACTCGTCACGCAGCATCCGCCCTAACACATTCCTCCTTGTCCTGAGTAAGAACACGTAGCCCAGTGCTGCACTCGAGGCTCCGTAATATACTCGGAGAATGGTAAGTTCTGGGTAAGGTTTATTCGTTCATGGCTGATGCATCTGTTGGTATCTTCAGACTATGGATATTGGTTCACATCCAACAATACCCACAGAAGACCGCACTACGCCTGGTTTGGGCCGGGCCTTCTTTGACTGGACCCTTGATAGAGCCTGCAGCCGCACTTCCTGGAGCGGGGGTTCCTTTCACTAGTTGCTTTGGTTCTCCCATGTTGTGCGTTGTTGCGAGACTTGGAAAGGCTGGTTAACTCTGTCACGGCAATCGTTAGAACCATCGCTGGACTGGTCGAGGATAGAATGGACCCACGTTATTCACCTACGTGTGGTGTGAGATGAATGCACGTAGTCGAAGTCGTTGAGAGCAGGTGTTCTGAAGCCGGTACGAAGAAATAGTCCTCGCTGGCATCTTATGTCAGCATCCACATATCTTATACTCAGTTCACAACCAGCGATATCACTCAGTCCTCACCGCACCTCCTTGAATCTGGAATGGTCCCGCTCGTCAATGGCCAAGGAAGCTTATACATAGAGTCGCTCGCAAGTTGACGACTACTTTGCCATTCATACGGCCGACTTAAGAGTGTTACCAAACACCTTTGACAGCCAGCAGAGCTCCTCGCCTCGCAACCCTCCCAGACCCGTTTCGAACCTCTTATTTCGCCACTAGACCTCTCCCTCTGACTCTGATATCACTCAGTCCCAAGGCTGCTGCAACCTGAGCGGAGTTGACTTGGTCGAGATTCCCGAGCGACGTTTGATGAGTCACCACGTGGAACATTCAGAGTTTGGCCCAACTGTGACACTGATAGACTTCTCACCAACTTCTCACACTGCTTCCTTGTCTTAGCCGTCCCCAGTTGCCTCTCATCGCGAAACACCGCGCCCCCAACCAACACCACAAATTCCATCAAGAAATATCGATCGCGTTGCTGATTTTCGGAGCGAGCAATTCCAATCATTCGCACTATAGGTATAGGAATAGTTCGGGATTGTTAAACGTGGTGAGGCGGGCTGGTTATCGGTGCGTCTAAGCTTTTTACTTCCATCGAATCCTCCAACTAAACGGGTCCAAAGCGCACCCACCGTTTGCCATTGCCATTGCTTTGGCGAGAGCTCGGACATTCGCAGGGGAAAGAGAACAGAGAGAAGCAAAGCGGGCAGAAGGTGGTTGATGTGATGAGGAACCTGAGGCTTTGAGGGATATTGATGGGTCCGGTCCCAATGCAGTGACATGACACCCAAGATCCATGATGACCTAGTAGCGCAAACCCGTTGGTTCCGAGCAACATCCTCCCTCGAGCTGCTCACAATATCAACTCCATACATGCTATCTTAGCGTTGGTCTCTACGGTGTACTCTACTCGGCTTGAGAAATAAAATTCATTTCATTCGAGTCTACTATCCAACTACTTCGACAGTAGGAACTACCGACAGTCTTTCTGGGTGGCCCAACCCTCTCCCGAGTCCAGCCAACCACTCAAACAGTCCATGGGAAGGGGCAGTCAAACACGATGTTTTTGTAGCCAAAGATATCTTCTTCCCCGCTCTTCCGGGGGGATCTCTCTCTTTCGAGATATAGACGCCCTGTACGCTGCCCCGTAAGTGAACAGAAGTGATAACTCGAACGATTAAACACACCACCGATATTAGCTGCCATCCCACGAATGCTTGTGTAAGTATGTATGGAAGGAGCGCTTGCGCCTTCAGATTTGCTGGGGTCTTGAAATGTGACGGGAAACCGGAAACGAACAGGCAACGGGAATGTTCATCGACGGGATCATGCTGCGAGCGCTGGAAGTAGGTAGAAATACCCTTCTCTGATGATGGAGAGGGGGTCTCCCGGGCCGCGTATGGTGGAGACGGCGTGGGCTGGGAGTCGGAGGGTACGTTCGTTGCTTCGTCTCAGCAGGTAGTGAGAATGCGCGGGCTGCTCCTCGACATTTCGCTTCCGACACCAATTAGCCGTCCGTAGCCACCGATAATTGAGCGGTCGATACCGCCTGCGTCGAGATTACGAAGGCGTTCTTGGTGGCCTGGGGATGCTCAATCCATTGCACATTGCATCGACGAGTACGGAGTGCACAGGGTAAGCTCGCTGGTCGTTCCTGCTATTCGTCCGCTGCAGCTAGGGTCGGTATTTCCTTCGTCTCAAGTGAAAACGTGGGCCCTCAACGTTTGCCTCAGTACCAGGTCATCTGTAGGTCTTCCTTGCCACTGATGGCCGGTCGATACCGCTTGGTCAAAGTTGTCAAGATTTCTTTCTGAGAGCACTTAGTCCGTTGCATTGAATATGGAATAGGTAAAGACTCACGAAGTTCAACAGGATGACATCGCCGTTCGTCCTTCGTTTCGGCGGGTGTGGTAAAAACACCACTGCAACACGCGGGTGTTCCTCGACAGTTCGCGTCTAGCATACTGGAAGTTCCTTCTTCGAAGAGCAGTCTATACCGCCTATGTCAATGTTTCTGAGGCTCCTGCCAGACCCTGTGGATTGGGTACTCAGTCCATCGTATAGACGACAAGCATGGAAGAGACGAAGACTTACAAAGCTTCACTGGTCGTTCTCGCTAATCGGTCCATGCAGCCAGGGTCTGCGTGTCCGTCGTCTCGGCAAAGTGGGAAGCCCTTGACAGCATAAGCTGACCATCCGAAAGATCCCTTCGAGGAAATACGTCATCACGTGCAAGAAGTTGAGCAGTCGATACAGTGTGTCAATGGTTTCGAGGCTCCTGCTAGGCCCTAGAGGTTCAGCCCATCGGATGGACAACGAACAAATAGGCGAAGACTTACGAAGGTTCACTGGTCATTCCTGCTAAAGGTTCCCCTGCCTCAGCGGAGCTGGCAAGACCCTCGACACTTCGCATGTAGCAGCGGTTGGACTCCCCTACAGCGAGGCGCCCCATCACGGCCGCGCAACCAACGCCGCCCGCGTAAATGGTTTCGGCTCCTGCCAGACCCTGTGAGTCCTTAGTCTAGCGCATCGACAACGGGCACGAAGGAGGCTTACAAGCTTTGGAAGTCCACCGGCACAAAATGGAGCCCCAAGCAAGTTAAGACTGAGATGTTCTTCGCCTCTGATCAGCAGAAGTGGCATGCCCGCGACGTCGCGCCTCTAGTAGCGGCTAGTGGAAGTTCCCTTCGCCGGGGTGTACCGTCATGGCCGAGTGGTCGATACTGCCTGCGCCCACGCGTTCTTGACGAGCATATCAGGTCCTGCGTGTACTCAGTTCATCGTATCGACAAGCACGGTGTAGGCGAAGACTTACGAAGCATTTGGTCCTGGTCATCCGCGCTATTCGCTCCTGCACCCAAGGTCTAAATGTGTGTTGTCTCGGCGGAGGTAGTAAAATGTGTGGGATGTTGCCCGACATTTCGCCCGCTCGCATAGTATTAGGCTGGGCATCGAAATGGTTCCATTCTCCGAGGCGTGCTATTGTGGCCAACCAGTCGGCACCTTCCGCGTCGATGGCTTCTATGCTCCTGACACCTTGTGGGCATTCAGTCCATCGCACCGAAAACGGGCACGGAGTATAGATAGGCGATAGCGCGGAACCAATGTTCGCCCCCTGCCATTCCCCGTCCCGATGAAGTATGGGACTAGATGGGTCCGGGTCTTCGATTTATTCCGGCCTTTGAAAGGAGGGAGGTAGAGGTTGTATTGGGCATTTTGGCGTCAGGTACGAGGTCGTGTTCTGGAGATGGGACAGAGTGGCCTCTGAGCTCGGGGGCTGGTCTCTGCAAGAGTATAGACAATGACGTGCGGCGGGTGCGCGAGGTGGTTAGAGTGCTAGTAGATGGTGCGGTATGTAGAGGGCCGGCAGTCTGGGATCGAGAACGTTATGGCGCGAGCTGGATAAAGCTTATGACGGGTCAGTACAACTTTTCATACATGGCTGCACAGGAACGTACATGATGACAAGACCGAGATGATAATTCACCAATTACTTGGACTCGGGCTTGAGAGAAAGAAATTCGAAGAAGGCAACACTGGCAGGTGCATGCAGCCGCGATCTGGAACTGGCTGGCGCTAATTGTAGGAACACCCAGCGTTGGGTTGTATTCGCACTATTTGGACTGTTTGAGCTGTGAATAGGCCCAGAAAGTGTCGAAGTTTTGGTCAAGGTTGTGGGCTGGTTCAAGTGGTCACTGTCTAGGAAGCGATTCAATAAACCCGCCGTGAGAAATTCAGCTTTCCCTGCCATCGTCCACGATGTCCACCTCACAAGACTTGCACAACTGCTTCCCTTTAGACTCAGAGGTTCTAGGACGCTCGGCATACAATGTTATCCAGCTGTGTATTTATTCCAAATACGAAGCCAGACTTGCTTGCTCCCTGATACTGCCGCACGACTACTACCACCCCCTCCCGCACCAACACTCCCACTTCAACTTAGACATAACACTCTCCAACGCCCTCCTCCTCGCATCGCGCCCTTCCTCCCCCTTGAACCCCTGCGCCCGTAACCACGCAACGCGTGACGCTAGGCAACCGCCCCGCCGTCGTTCACCGGTCCTGGACTTTGCCTATGGACTGCACGGACTGCAGCGGGACGACTTGCCCCTTCCCGAAGTCGACGCATCACTGTTCAACCCCAATTTCTCGTCAAACTCGTTCTTCCCCACGACGTTCGGGAACGACTAGTTCATGAGCATGTCGAACGACCAGTCCTTTGGGCCGCTGGATGGCGTGTCGGCTCATGACGTGTTACACCAGAACCCTCGTCGCAGGCGTCACTCCCAGAGCTCGATCCGATGTCCCCGCAACTCCAGTCCCAATACCAGGCCTCTGCTACGTCCACGTCTCATCCGTCGACGTTGTACTCCGGCTCCCCCGCGCCCTCAGACCTCCCCCCCTTCCGCACCGATCGTACACGCCCCGCAGCCGCAGAGCGCAGCGGCGGGCCCTACGGCGCTCGATATGTGGCGCGAGTTCGAGGGCGGGCCGTATACGAACATCAATTCCAATACTAATACGAACGAGCAGGGGTTCCCGGAGCAGCAGCGCCATTTCGATGCGGGACTATCCCCCCTCCCCCTGACCCGCCGCTTCTGCCTTTCGCGTTTTCTGAATTTGCTCTGGACCCTCCCCCCCGACGCCCAATATACACGATACGATCGATACCTTACGACCTCCGTGGCCGCGCCACTAATACCCGTCTCTTCTTCGTGTCTCTCTGAACGAGCCCCCAATTCCACCCCACTGTAGCCTTAATCCTTGACCTTGAACTGGCCGTCTCATACCACTCCGTTGTAGCCTTTTATCGTGTTTCGTTTGCCTGAATGACTTTGCCCGTTATGTATTTTTATATCCCCACATCTTTTTACGTTTTTTACATATACATATATGAATCGTGCCCGTGCCCGTGCTGTGGTTGAATAAAATGTTTGCGCTAGATTTCGAGGAGTATTGTTTGAGTGGTCAGTGGCGTGGGATCGGCGTTGCAGGCGAGCACTGGCATGATTCTCACTGTCATCGACATCATCGAAGTTCAACTCCTCTCACACTTGGATCCTCTGCCCACCTTTCTTTGACTCTCCTCTTGCTATCCAGGCCTATCCTACATTTAAATCACTCGACCATGTCAAACCCAGCGCCTTTCAATCCATTCCGAGCCTATGATACTTGATTATGCCGGGACGACTCAGATCTAGAGCCTCCAAAGACCTTGCGCCAGATTTCCATTATGTTATGTGTTCCAGAGGACGACAGAGAGGATTGGATACGTGGTAAGGTCTTGAAGTACTTGGATGGATTCACAGCCGGACTCACCAATTGTGACTTTCCGACCCAGGCTGAACGCCGCACGTTGAACGTTAAACCATGACAGCCCATCCTCGAACTTGAATGCTTCAGATCCCTAGACCTTCGAGCTCTCTGCCGAGTTATGCACCCCACACGTCGGACGTTGGACAGAGAAAGGGCGTGGGATGGGATGTTCGCCATCGGCTCGAGGACTGGTCTGGTGAGCCTCGGGACCACGCCTACTTGAATCCATGCAGACTCACCAACCTGTCGACAGGCTCCAGGGTACAGCTATCGGCAGACAACGGACATACCCCCAGCTCTGTCGGGTGGCGAGGACTGTTCCGTATTCCGGAGGTTGTATAGTAGCAGAGAGAGGGAGGATGGGACGAAAGAGTTTGTCCGGGACGGGTAAGCCGCGGGATTATATCCTGAATTCACGGCGGGCTCACTGGCTTTCCGACAGGCGACGAAGGGCTTTGGCGGGATCGGTTGGGGCTTTGGGGCTGCAAAGAAGTCGCCCGTCCTGTCATTACTGCGCTGCGCTGCTCTCCATCATCTGCCCGCCCTTGGGTTGGGCCACCGTTCGCCGTTTCAACAGAACAGCAGCATGCCAGAGCGTCAGTCTTACTGGCACCGCCCCGACATATCCAAATTCCGAGGGTATTACCGGACTTGCAAAGACGGAAAGAAAAAGGGATCTCTGTGGCTCTGTGGCTCGGAGTCGGAAAGGACTCGGAGGGGATTCGTCCACGCTCTGCTCTAGCTGGACATCATATCATATACACCGTCAACCCAACCCGGCTGTCGCGCTATCGGCGCACCCATCCATTCGACTTTTGGCCATTCCAACAGCGTGGCGAGGCGACTTGTGCGCCCCGGCAGCCTCAACACTGGATCTAGGAAAGATGTTCAAAGATTTCCATACTCCAGACTCCAGACTCCAGAAGCCAGGAAGGAAGCAATCTCTGGCCGGCGACGGTCTTCCCCGCTTCTCCATCCTTGGCTAGACATCGTGACCGAACCCAGCGGCATGGGCGTCGGCGTCGGCTAACACATGAAAAGGCCATGGACCGGCGTCCTACCCCGCTCACGCTGGCCTACTCGAGAAACTGCGAAGACAGAGACAGGAAGAGAGGCCCCAGGACTTCCGTTGCAAACTCCAGAGGAAAGGGGGAGATAGGAGATAGTTGGCAGGCGTCCCCCGCTCTGCTCTGTCCTTGGCTGGGCTCCATATCCTACACCCACCAACCCGACTGAGCTATCGGCGGACTCAAAAGACAGCCCAAACTTCTACCCATTCGATCATTGGCTGGACCATCCTTCACAGCGTGCGAGGCTGACACCCGGATACCTTCGCGCCCGCCATGCCTTGACCTGCCCGATGGGATCATCGGAAATCGGGACTGCGAAGACAGCGAGAGGTTTCCTCACTACAGCTACAAAAAGCGGAAAGTGAGGGGAGGCCATATCATATACAGCCCTCCAACCCACCATCCGGCTTGTGGTTACACTACCATTCCTTAGCGTGCGAGGCTAAGCACGCCATCATCCGCATGTGCCAATGGACCGCGTCGAAACCCCAGTCCGTCCGTATGCGAGGGAGCTCTCAGCGTAGGATGGATAACCTAGTTCCTTGGTCCCCAGTCCAGTAGGCACTCTGGCGGGCGGCCCAGGCTTCTTTCCCCCCGGCGCCCATAAACTTTAAGAGGGCGCATCGCAGATCGTCGATGAAGCCGCCCACCCGGTATACGTCATTGGCAGCGAAACTGTGAAAGCAGATCTAGGAAAGATCTAGAGGATCCAGGATTCCAGAGGGGATCGGACGAGCCCTGTCTATTCTTGGCTGGACACCAACATCATATACGATATACGAGCCACCAGCCGACAGCCTCGTCGAGCTATTGATCAATGCACTCAGGGGCCAGTCCGTTTTCTTCTACCCGTTCGATTTTTGGCTGGATCGCCATGGCCATTAGCAGAAGTTGGAACTGCGAAGTCAGAAATTTTCGTATCCCAGAGGTCGTAAACGAGAAGAAGGGGATCGTCTTCGCTCTTGATTATCCTTGGCTGGATATCCGAACAAATACATAACATACCACCAACACAACACGACAGCGACGGCTTCGTCCAGCGATCGGCACATTCGAAAAACAGTCCAACCTCCCCCCTATCCGACCAATGGCAGGTTACCACACGAATTGCAGTGTTCATTTGTCGTACCGGGACCTCACTGGTAGCCTTGCCCTGCTTATTCGATGGTATTGCCCAAACTGCAAAAGCAGAGGAGAGGTTCCTCCAGGTTTCTGTGAGGAAGAGCCGGAAAGGAGGGGATTGTCCTCGCTCTTCTCTCTCCCTCTCTTCCAAGCTGCCTGCATGTTATATTGTATACGAGCGACCAACGCTGAAGCTATCGACATACTCGAAAGACAGCGGTTCCGTATTCCAGGGCCAGCGTCAGAAAGAAGAAGGGCCTCGAACGAGCCGTATGACGGAAGAAGTAGGCTCGTGCCCAGCCTGTTTCCGATGCATGTCTCCGACAAAACAGCTTGCCTCGAATTTTGGCGCACGACAGCTGGTAACGATTTTAGGAAAGAAGGGGATCCCCGGCACAATCGAATCCAAGCCTCGAAGGAGAAGGAGGAGTGTATACGTATTTGCATCACACCTCTTGTCCTTCATAATCGAGCACCTCCTGCGTTCGACTTTTGGCTGGACCACCAACGACAGCGTTGCTAAGCCAACGCTCGTATGACGCCACTCGTCCCCCGTCTTTTCTCCTCGAGTCTTGGCACTCGCTGTTAACCTATCCATGGCCACACGACATCGGCAGACTTGATCATGACGCGTCAATATGACAGCGTAGCCAAGCTATAGCACAAACTCGCAACACGCCTCTTGTCCCTCCACCCGCGTTTGATCATCAGGCACCTCTCACTCGCTTATCCTCTCAACTCCAAGATGACATTGTAGACGGTCATGGTAGACTTGACGCGCCAATCCGACAGCGTTACCAGGCTGACCAGTGACTCGACGCACGAAAGACTACGCGGCCACGTCTGTCGTGTCCAACGTTTCAGCATAAGTGCAACAAAAACCAGAAAACAAAGGTCCCACCAGTCCGCCGGAATTCCGCAGTATTCCAAAGCTGGAAAGAAGCTTAAGCCCGCCTTTTGACAGGCAATGTGGTACACTCGCTTCGTGTGACTCGTCCCATCCCTCCGCCTTCCAACCACTCGCCTCTTGGCCGGATTAGTGTTACGACAGCGTTTCCAGCTGGCAGCTTTCGCTGACTTCATGTCTGCCATGTATGACCCCAGAAACTATTCGAGTCGACACTCGCATTTCTTTCTGTATTTCCAGAGCAGGAAAGAAGGGAATCATTGGGAAGCCTTCAAGATCGCGCGCTGCTTGTTCCCCGTCTTCGTCACCTTATCGTCGCATTTCTACGCACCCTACGAATAACTTCATGAGCTGGATCACCAGACGGCGTTGCCGAGCTAACACACGAATGGCTAGTGACTTCCCACCTACCATGGCCAACGTCGATCTATCTATACAGACATACCCCAAGCCCAGAACTATTCGAGTGACATTCGTACTCACCGGATCACGCATGATTCGTTTTCGATGATCATATCTTCGCAATCAAGCGGAGAGTGTTGAGATTGTAGCTGGGGATCCCCGGCGCATTTATATCTCAATCACAGGACCCTCGATCGCCTCTTGTTTTCCCGTCGAAGTTCATTGAAAACCTCTCGCTCTTGTACTCCTATTGGCTGGACCCCCGACTTGACAGCTTGCCGGCGGTACACAGACGGCATTACTCTGATCTCATGCCATGCACATATCAGCATCTATCTTGCTTACATACCTCTGAAATCGACGGGGTGTTTTTGGGGGCAGTTCGACTTTCCACCAGATGTCCGTATTCCAAAGTCGGAGAGAAGCGAGCCAGCACCATCTTCAGCCATCCTGACCGATTCAATGCAACTCGTCTCTTGACATCGTGCCCCCCGCTCTCCGAACCTCTATCCACAACGAGTCACGACTTTCAGCTGAGCACCCACACGCATGCGGCGTGGATATTTTTCAAGTAGGACTTGCGAGACTCGGCATCGTGGGCCCGTGGAGCGTCGAAGTGTACTTATAATATCATACGTGTCGCTCCACCCCCGGCTTCGTTATCATCGAAGCACTCTCGCTCGACGCTATCTAAGTATACTCGGCCCCCAATCCAACAGCTGCCTGCCATGTCCAACGTCGTACCTCACCACGTTGCACTGGCAGCCTGACCTATTCGACGACGTTGTCAAAGATGGCTCTTGATTCCCTTACATACCTTTGAATTCGATGGCATATTTTTGAAGACAGTTTCGGCTTTCCACCAAATGGAGTGAAGCGGGCCAGCGCCTTCTTCAGCTATCTTGACCTATTCAGTGCAATTAGTCTCTTGACATCGTGCCCCCCGCTCTTCGCTATCTAAGTATACTCGACCCCCATCCAACAGATGCCTGCCATGTCCAACGTCGTACCTCACCACGTTGCACTGGCAGCCTGACCTATTCGACGAGACGTCGTCGAAAGACGGCTCTTCATTCTCACCGGATTTCCGTATCCCAGGGTCGGCCCGCCAGCGCCAGTCATGTCATTCACGACCTTGACAGGCAATACCCCTCGTTTCTTGGCCCCTCCCTCCTGGTGCCTTCCACGCTACATCTGGGCTGAGCATCCTATGAATACGTGGACCGACAATCCAACAACGTTGTCAAGACCCAGACGTGTTCACGCCTGCCATGTCCGCTTACATACCCCCACGGTAGTCAATTCGACTTCGTTCTCGAATCTCCTACAAGGCACCTTTCCACCAGATCTCTTTATCTCATGTTAGGATCCCCGTCAAGCCTCGAAGTTATATTCGCAAGCCCTCATTCTGAGTCCCTTGTCCCTCCACCTTCAGGCCTCATCAAGATGCAGACAGCATTCTCCGACTTGATTTTTCACGTCTGCCATGTCCGATTACATACCTCCATGACAGCCCTGAAATATTCGATTCAACAGCACTCTCAAGCCCCCTACAGAGCCATATGTCCACCAAATTTCCGTATTTCACAGTCGTAAAGGGGATAGTGAGTTGGCAAAAAAGTCGGGTGATAATGCAAATTGGGATCACAGGACCTTCCTCTGCAGCTTTCGCCCCCACGTTCGTCACCTCATCAAAGACTGGGCCCTTCCATACTACACCCACTCGACTCAGCCTCGACATTAGATGTTGCCCACCAGCACAGCAGCGTCGTTAAGTTTCAGGCTTTCTACGACTTCACCTTCCACTACGCCCTTGCCATCTAACCGTCTTGCCAACATCTATCATGAGAATTACATATGACTGATGCCCTCGCAGTTGCAGTCAAAACACTGAGTCGGAAAGCAGGAGATGACCAAGAGTTGGATTATGGTCGTAAGACCATCGTCTCTTCAACTTGTCCCTTCACCATCGACTCGGAGGAACTCTCGCTTTCCAGCTTTTATTGACTCCCCCTAACTGGCAACAGCGTTGCCGAGCACAGACGGCTTTCTCCGACTTCATACAGGCTTGCCATAGCCATATCCTTGGCTCACTGGTAACCCTATTCAAGTGGGCATTCTCGAACACAGATAGAAGTCCCACCAGATTCTCGTATTCCAGCCGGAAAGATAGATATTCGTCAAGCCTCGAGCTCGAACTTGAAGTTGTATCATGATTTAGATCATAGGACCTTATCCCGAGCCTTCCAAAGTTGTCCGCTCGCCTTCACACCTCACCATCTAGGAATTTTCGCCTCTCTATCCCCTCGACACTTCCTCGACTTGAATCCCACGGCGCTGTCAAGCTAACAATATTGGCACACACGCACTGGCAGCTTTCCCCGACTTCACGCCATGTTACCGTCTATACATACCTCTGAATCAGTTCAGTACTTATTCGGCTGGTCACTCTCGGAATTTTGCTCAGAAGACATATACATAAAGGTTCCGCTAGATTTCCGTGTTCAATAAAGGAATCCTTGAAACGCATCGAAAGTATATTTGAGGACCATTGTTCTTGTTTCCCCACACTCGTCATCCCGTCGTAGAGCTTCTCTTGCTCTGTATCGATGATCCTCTTGGATGATGGATCATCAACCCGACAGAGTTACCAAGCTATCGGTGCACACCCAGTTTTCTCCGACCTCATGCCACGCCATGTCCACGTCCAACGTCTATACTGACTTACATCCTGAACTAGCAGTCCCGAACTATTCTATTCACCGAGAGAGGTTCCACCAGAATTCTTGTGCCGAACGTTCCCCCACCTTCATCATGAAAGGCCCTCGATCTCTACACATGCTAAGTGTACTTGCTCCATAATCCGACACCGTTGCCAAGGCTAGCATTTCCGTTGGCATATCAAAGCTTTCTCCGGCTTCACACCATGCCCATGCCATTGTCTATACTTACACGCACACATACCTCACTGGCCGCCTTGAATAATTGAATGGGTATTCTCGAACTCCTACGGGGCTCATCTCCCCATTAGATTTCCGTACTAATTATGCCCGGTTGCTCTACTAAATTGTATTTTCACGTAATATTCCCTACTAATGATATGTTGTGCCTTTGCAACTCGAACTGGCGTGAATATGAGAGAGCTCGTTCGAAGCTGCCTTCGGGCATCGCTATTAACGATGTCGTGAGATTCAACTTGAAGCTTGCAAGCGGTGCGTAGTATTTGGTTCGTTCACACTTTGCCTTTCGTTTCCTTCGCATTCATCATCTAAGTAATCTTGCTCTTCAGCCCCTATCCCCCCAACTCTAGCTGTACATCACATGCTCGAGCGACCAATCCGACACCGTTGCCAAGCTGTCGGAGCACACAAAGCTTTCTCCGACTTCATGTTCCCATGTCCAACATCTATACTCACAAACCTCTGAAACAGTCCTGAACTTGGACGTTCTCGAACTCCTACGAACTTCAGGACAGTTTCCACCAGATTTTCGTACTCCAGAGTCGGAAAGAAGCCCGCCTTCTCCAGCGCATGCCGAGGACGATTTAGATTAATCATTTGACAGGTAGCCGCCGTGACCGTCTGGCACTCGACGTACATGCGCAACACTCGCATTTGGATCATTCGCGCCCACAGCAAGACCGCATGAAAGCTCGGGTTTAACGGGTCCGTGCCAGACCAATCTATTAATCAAGTCACCCTCCCGTCATGTATCATAGTTGAAGTTTCGAATCCGGAATCCAAATACAGCTTCTGATAACGCGTTTTTCCCAGAACTCCGACCACCATCTTCCACCATCGGTAACACTATCCTCCAATTCCGAACACAGGTGCGTTTCTGTGAGCTGTTACCTCCCCGTACCTGTGGCATGATGCATGTGTTCTCCGTTATATCAATTACTGCGGGCCAATCCTCCGAATCATATGCACACTTTGTCTAGTTTGGATGCCTCGCCCGGCGCGAGTGCCATGAACTACACTTCACTGAGTCCAGATTCTAGCCCAGACCTCGACTGTCTGTCTCCTTCCAGTTACTTCTAAATGGAACCTCTCTGTCGCCGGCTTGATGGCAAGCGATGTTACGTCCTGGTCGCTGGCGATGCACCCACGCGTACGGTTGAGCGTATCACCCAGGCGCGAAGGGATCTTCGCCAACGTAGATCCTGCCAGGGGGAAACCACTCCTGCTGCTGTGAAGGGCCTGCACATCGCCGGCATTGATGCAGCCTAACGATCGACGTCGAGACCTTCCATTCACATGCATAAGGATGCCTACGGCCAACACACGCCCGAGGCACGGAAGTGCAATTTCCACCTTGATGCTCCCCACGCCTTGATGTCCCGTGGGGGCTGCTCCGGAAGCTAGGAGCGGAAGATATGAACCCAACCTGGATGCCGTGTGGCCCTCGAATTCGAATCCTCACCTGATCTGGCGATGAGACAGCTGATCAGCCGGATTTGGGAAGGAACGACGGGCTCTTGAGGATGCGTTTCTGCTGGCCTTCCGTAGTACGAGACGAACGGAGGCGCGGGATGGGGGACCCTCGAGGCATCGCTGGTTGCTGTCCGAGGAAATGACTTGCAACATGAAGCTAGGAATCGCTGGGTTGCTTGGAGCGTCGTTGATCGACGCGTTCGCGCGTTCGAGAGCACCCTTGAAGCGAACCTTTCAGTTCAGAGAGGGGTTCGCGACGTTTGGGTAAGAGGCATCAACGATCGATGTCTTGTTCTAGGTCTCACGTTCACCGACCTCGACAGGAAGTGGAAGATTGCGCCTGTTGGGAGGGAGGACCCTATCACTACGAATCACTGCTGGCGAGCTCCAGCTCCTCTGAGATACTCCTGTCTGTCTGGCGAGACTATCGTGCCATATAAGAGGCTCCACGACTGGAACCTTCGGCCTTAGTGTCTACTTCGTCGATCTACAACTACCTCGCAGTCTTAATCTTCTTACGTACCAAGCTGTCAACAGGCAAGAAAATGTTTCAATGATGGAGAAACATTTCAAGGCCAAGCGAGCCTCGATATCCGGCGCCTGTCTACCTCGAAGGACAAGCGGGTTCCTAGTGGATTCTGCTTCGTCCGAGGAGTGGGGAGTTACCAAGATCGCGTTGAGCTATGCCACTCCCTTATCCCGTCGAATTTCATACTCAAGTAAAACCCGGTCGGCTCTGACGTCTCTGGTTTCGGAGGACGCTCGTCGTTGTCGGACGTGAACGACCGCGGAGCCAAATTGTGTCCATGCCCTTGGTCTCTCACCCGCGCGAGCTGTCGCTCAAACAATGATCAATGACTAAAAGATCCTGACGTCATATCCTGACCGTTCCTCTCGGTACGAAAATCGGACGAAATCGAATCACGCCATTATTTCGGCAAAAGTTTGAACCCAACAGTTTCCAACTGTCCAGCTTGGTTACCCATGACGCCGTCAACTTGTGATTTTAATAGGCACCCTTGAATGACCGCCATTTATACCAGGCACATAAAGGAGGTCATTGACTATTACACTTCCTGATACACTTTTTGACGTTCGTTAAATCCTCTCTCTGACCGGTCATCAAGATCCAATGGAGAAACAGGGACTTGCGACGAGGTGTCTGTGTCGCGAAATGTAGACAAACCGTCAACAGTGAGTTGTGCTTTTCACACCTGCTCTCGTTGGCAACTTGGCGTCGCGATTTATCTTGTTTTTACAATGACCGATCGCTGCCCTTTTTTAGATGTTGATCACGAACCAGTTGTACTTGCAATGCGTTGCGTTGTGTTGCACATGCGCTCCCGGAAATTCCAATCTGCGATTGCAACCCATCCACGTGTGGGGATCTTGTCACCGGACCATTCTCCTCCGCCTGAATCTTTTTGCATGGGCAGCGTCAACAACATGACGCACCTGGTAAAAGGCATCGCGACATTCTGATATGGGAATTTTAGAAGCTTGCCTTTAGAAGGAGACGATCTACACCCCATCTTATCTACTAATCCCGCGACTTGTCTGCTGATGGTGGACCAAAGACAATTCAACAACTCCTCGATGTCCACCTGAACTTGACTGCTTTACGGGTTTATGCTGTTTTGAGCTCTGACGGGTGTATCAGATCAGTCATTTGTCCCTTCTGTCTTTATGGGGATACGGCACCAAAGAGATGCTTATGCTGGACCTTCGTGATAGGCACCCAATCTTCCGGAGAGCTATATAGGTTATGTTCCTTTTACTATATAATAAGATCGTACCGTGAAGCTAACATTAGCCATCTCACGCAACAGCTCCTCCTCCTCGACTACCTTCAAGATGCGCACCGCTACCTTTGCCTGTGTTTTCGCCTCTGCACTCCTTGCCGTTACTGCAGTACCTGTTGTGAGTAGAACTCCGCCTCCTGTATAATATCTTCCTGACGCTCAACTTTTCAGGACGTTGCATCTAGAGTAAGTGGACTCACCCTGTACTTGGCTGGATCCTAAGCGTACCGCAGGATTCTGGGGCCGCCCCTGCTCCCGGCTGGAAACGAGGGGTATGTACTCGTGTAGTCCATTTCTGACACAGTGTTGATTGTATTGCAGGACAGTGGCTGGAATTCCGTACCTGCCTCTGGATCGAAGCGCGCACCCCCAGCCCCCGGGTGGAAACGTGCTGAGGACGCGCAAGACGCTCCAGGATGGAAACGAGAGGTGTGTACTCGTCTAATCCCTTTTCTGACATGATATTGATTGTGATGAAGATAAAGAGCATTATCTGGGATTCTGTTCCTACCGCTGAATCGAAGCGCGCAGCCGGAGCCCCCGGGTGGAAACGTGCTGAGGACGCGCAAGACGCTCCAGGATGGAAACGAGAGGTATGTACTTGTCTAATCCCTTTTCTGACATGATATTGATTGTGATGAAGTTAAAGAGCATTATCTGGGATTCTGTTCCTACCGCTGAATCGAAGCGCGCAGCCGGAGCCCCCGGGTGGAAACGTGTTGAGGATGCTCAAGACGCTTCGGGATGGAAACGAGGGGTACGCCTCTGTACTTCCTCTCTGACATTGTATTGATTGTGTTACAGGACATTGGTTGGGATTCTGTACCTAACACTGAGTCCAAACGCGCCTCCACTGGCGCCCCCGGTTGGTAAGAGCCGGCCCCATGCCAACCTTCTTCGAAGAAGCTAGAATCAGCGATGCGCCGCCTAGCCCTGTGAATACTATGAAGGCTAGCAAAACAGAGGAGCATTCCCATATGCAGCTGCAGGTAGACTACGGCTTACTCTATTTCCGTTCGGATCCAGTTGTCTAAAATGTTTATTTGACACTTGTATTATCGTCTTACGTTGCCCTATAGCCATAGTACCAGTTGATTTCTACTTTTGAGTAGGCCGTAAATGCTAGATCTGCCATTTCAAGTACTATGGAAGGAGCTTAATTCTTATTGGTATGATAAGCCATTTAGCAGTATTACTGCGGTAGCTCCTGAAGTGGTACCGCCCATGTTCTGCCGAGCTACGTATAGATTTACCTATATCTATGGAGGATAGATCAATCGGCTTATCGTCCCGGAATATGCAAAATTTAGATTTGTACATAGCGAGTCTCGTGCCAGCTCTAATGTAGAACCACCAAATCGATGACCCAGAGTCAGCAGTCTAATATACTCCGAGAGGCTGATAAAAGCTGATAAAGCGTACCCAACGTTTGCATCATGGCCAACGGCGAGGGAGGCCAGCGGGCAAGGCACCAGGCACAGAACGGATCCAACAGATGAAGTCACTATCTCGAGTGGTTCAGGAAAAGCAATGTTGCGAGCGTGGCCCTTGTGCAATGTCCGATGCCGAGAAGGTCATCGAGCGTCACGGGCATCTAAACGACGACGTCAAAGCGATTCTTTTCTCAGAGATAGACTCACCGGCTACCGTCGGAGCCACGAGACTGCGATTGATACTTAATATCCAGTGCCGAAGAAAGATCTGGAGGAAGGACCCGGAGGTATTTGTGGGTGGTATTACTCCAGGGCCCCATCATCTCAGCAGTGCAAGATGTTGGGGTGTAATGATCATGTGTGCTGAAAAGATACACCCTTCAGACAACCTCACTGGTGAGAATGTGCTATAAAGGCGGGCGATAGCACATAGGCCCGGGCAAAAGGCATAGTGCACCAGTCACCGCCGATCGGAGGCGTTCTTTAGATGGTTATCAAGTCCTAAAGCATTCCGCGTCAGTATCATAATATCGGCATTTAAGTGGGATTGTCAACAACCCTAGGAAGAGCATGCCTCCCGGGCCGCCAATCGCCTCTCGATCACCCATTCGGATTTGAGCGCGCCACTTACAAACATTCCCTTTAACAGCACTGAATTCCGAGGGGCTGCAATCTCAGAAAGACCAGGATTAATCTTGTAGACAGGAACACGCGGCACGAGCATTAAAGTCTTGGATCTCAGCCCTCGTGGTCGATGAGGATTTACTGGCAACCCAGCCTGGTTAGGATGCTGGCATGATCACCCAGATGACAGGTCGATGATGCCCGAGAGTGGGCTAACTGACGTCAATGATAAATCTATTCCACAAGTGGGGGGGCGATTGACCAGGTGATGTAGGTTACGAGTGATCTAATGTCCCGAGGTCGAGCCTGTTGACGGCTTCTGCCAATTTTGACCCTAGCTACACGCGTAATTGGTTCAGGAAGCGATAGAAGTCGGCGACAAGGTACAGGCTTCCGGCGACAACCACTAAACCGTTCCCATCCCCCTTGGCGGCCCACTCTAGCGCCTGGGGAAGCTGATTGGGGGAACCCTCGTCCGCGACCCAAACGTCAGCGTCTGGAGCGAGTGTGGCGACGACACCACGTAATTCAACAGGTGGGACTGGTTTGACCCATGGCATTCCTTCTGGAGATGTAAAACGCAGACAAGCGACTTTGAGATTGATCTTCAGGGAAGAATGTGGAGGTAGTGTTGGAGGCAGTATCGGGATAAGGGTCTGAAGCGGTGTTTTAGGTGGTGAATACGAGAGGGACAGGATATAGGTGAGGTTGAGGGAGGATCCAATATCGGGGAAAGAAAGTAGGCGTGTGATGTACGCTCCTAGAGTGGTAGTTGAAGCGGGGTTGTGTGCACCATCGGCTAAAACGACGAGAGGGCGGGAGATTCCACGAGCAGGTTCGACAGGAACCCGGTGGAACGATAATCGTCCTGGCCAGTGAACAGTTTTAATTCCTTGAGAAACGGTCTCCGGGGTTATCCCGTTGATGATTTTTATGTCGATAGAAGAAGGGCGCGTCAATACCGTGGATATGGCAGCTAGTGCAACCCCCAAATTATCAAGCTGGTGATCACCATAGAGTGGAAAAGAAGCTTTAACATCGCGAGCAAAGCAAGGCATGTAAAATTGGACGGCAGTTGGAGGGGGCGCAACGACAGAGGACGTCTGACTCAAAGTAAACGCAGGCTGGGCGCCATCGATGTCCGCATCCCAACCTCGCTGGATGACCTCCAACGACGGAATAAGATCTGCACCAACAGCATCGACCACCTCTTCCACAGCAGCGACGACTTCATCATGCTTCTGAGGCCCTAGTACAAGTGCATGCCCTCTCCTAGCAATCCCTGCTTTCTCCTTTGCGATCTGAGCGACGGTATTGCCTAAGAAAAGTTGGTGATCAAGATCCACGGATGTTATCGCCGACACGAGGATAACATCGTCAGGTATGATGTTCGTTGCATCCAGACGACCACCCATCCCAACCTCAAGGACGACGACATCCACTTGTGCTTTTTCAAAGATGAAGAAGGCTGTCAGTGTGAGCAGCTCGAAACTGCTAAGCTTCGTGTCATGAGCTTGATCGACGCGTTCTACATGAGATCTAGTAATAAAATATAAATTTAGATCAATAGGACTGTCATTTATGACAATGCAATCATGCACGGAGACGAGATGCGGGCTGTTGTATCGTCCAACAGACAATCGTGGTGCAGAATTGCGTAGAATGGAGGTCAAGATCGCCGAAACGCTCCCTTTGCCGTTGGTGCCTGCGATATGAAAAGTCGGGCGCGTGTAAGGCGGTAAATATTGCACGAGACGTTGTAGTCTGTCGAGGCTCAGGTCGATCGACATTGATGGCAGGGGAGATTTAATTCTGTTTGAAATTGAAAATGTTCAGTGGGACTCGAAGTCGAAGGGTTATGAGGCCCACTTGAACGTCTAACGGTCTAATGGGCTCTCTACACCATGAAAGAAAGGTCCGCTGACAGTTTGAACGATTTTCAGGAATGACGTAAGTTGATGATGATGTTGAAACGGGGCTTTTCCCGAATGTTCCGCCGGCTTGCCCGCCACATCGATAAAAGCGTGGCTTGTAGCAAATAAACGTGGGATCAATGGATCAACTCATCATGGAAGCAGCAAGAATTCCAAAAGGCGGCCGCTTCACTAGTGTTCTTTTTAATATAAAAGCGAAATAAATGTGGGTTCGACCTCTGGGTGGACATGTTCATCTACTAGGTTCGTTATCAACCTTGTCATCTCCACATATTATAAGCGATTGAATTGGCCAATAAATCTGACTTACAATGAACATGTTAACCCCGTCATTTAATGGGAGCTGGTCGTCATAACAATGATAGATCCCATCATCCCCGGGGACAAATGTTTTTTTGTACTATCCAAGCGTTTTATTTGCCGAGACATCACAGGACCATCCAGACGAGCCTGGTCACCTCCTGCCCATGAACTATTCACGGTGAGCAAGTCCTCCTGGAGCCTGTTCCTTCCTTAGGTGACACCTCAACGCGCAGCGTACCAACTTTTCTGAATGCCTGCTGATATCCCTGCCAATGTTTCGTACATCGGAGGGGTCTGGTGTGAGGGAGTTTTATATGGTGTGTGTGACCTAGCTTGAACACTCCTATATCTTCGTTTACCCTGTCATTCAGGCATCCAGTTAGTACTGTAACCTTCGTTTTCCTTCGCCTCGTGGCTCTGAGACTTCTACAGCCTTGTAGCATTCGGCGTTGTCTACAGCATCTTCTTTGGTCGATTTAATGCGATGGGACAAGCATTTACAACTGCGTGAATTGCCATCTTTTGCTTCTATCTTTTGCACAGCTGACATTCTGGATTAGAACTCTTTTAGTCTTTAGTTTCTGTATGTTCGCCCTATCGACAGCTCATGTAGGGCTCGCGGTGCAATCCCTTTTTCAAGGGTTTATCTATCAAACATCCGAGACAACTGAGGCTTTCTTCCGAGATAACGTGTTTCCCAATCGAAAGGCTGTTTATATTGTGAACGTACGCCACAGCGTCTATCAAATCATGATACTTGTCTAATCAAATTTGGCTAGACTCTGCTTGGCGACTCCCTCTTAGTGCGCCAATGCGCCCAAATTTCTATCTGTATCAAATCCTGACTCGACTACAGGTCTGGCGTGTCTGTGTTGTTTGGCAGAGAAACTGGGCTATATGTGGATTTCCTGTGAGCAGTCGTCCATACTTTTATTCACCCATCACGAATCTCACCACTAGGTAATAGCTTTTCCTCCTTCTGGGGACTGCAGGTTCGTCATATCAGGAATAGCTGGCCAGCTGGGAACTAACCGGCTCCAGCGTGTGGTATCAAGACCATCGTTGCAAACGCCGTTTCCTCTCACAGCTCTGTGTTTGATTTGACAATTCTGTCATGGGCGACGGCAACGTTCGTATTGAACATCACCACTCAGATCACGGCCACCGCATTGATTGCATCTCATATATACCGCGCGTTCGGCCTGACGGGGGCAGGCTCACGGCATCGATCGCGGTATATGTCCCTCGTATGGCTCATCGTTGAAACTGGCGCCATATATACCTCCGCAGCACTTGTTCAGCTAGTCGCATATCTCCTCAAGATGAATGCTGGAGTTCTCATGGAATTTATATTGGCTCAAATATGTGTATGGTGTTCATTGTTCAGCGTCATTTCCCTCTGGCTCAAACCCATCTACATAGGCTATAGCACCTGCGCTGATAATTATCCGTGTCGCACTGGGTTTCGCCTGTGATAGTGGCGACAAGGCCCCAGATATTGTACTCACAACATTTCATGACACGTACGACATGTCGCCCAACACCAACGACACTCAGGGCGACAACAGCGTCCTTGATACTCTGGAATCGGTTCCTTTTCCAGATAAGATACTAGTGGACGAGGCTCATTTACGCTTCAATCGTCAGCCAAGCTCTATCTCCTCTCGAACCACAGAAAGATAGCCACCCCACTCGTAATTACTTTATTGTTATTATCTAGTATACCCTGATGGCCACACCATATCCTGTATTCTAGCACGTATGTATAACAGAATACTCAGAAAAGCAAGGAATCGAGCTTTTACACCCGTAGTTGGTGGTGAGGAGATTGTCACATTGGCGATCTGAACCCCTACCGTTCCCTACGCCAGGCTTTGACCCGAAAGGGTTTGCTCATTAGCTTCAACACTGGCTGTGATTACGGGCCGCCACACTGACTACTCAAGTCCATGGTGCAAAAGGTTCGCCCGCTTCCAATAAGTATGGTGTATGATCGACATCGAGCCTCGAGCTGGCTCAGTCAGCGAGTGACATCCGACAGGAGACAGAGTTGGACCAGTGCACGAACTTCATTTGTTTCCTCACGCCATGTGTCGTGCTTCCTGAAGATCCCTACATACCGATTTGATAGATAAGCTTCCTTCGTGGGTTTCTTCCGTCTCATAGGGGGGGACTGGAGCCTCGAGCAACACAAGTCATGCATGAGCAAAGTATCAACTAGGATAGAAACATAAGAAGGCCACCGGTGAGGGTGGACCTTACTGATTAACTGACTATACAAGTATCTGGTGTGGCGGGTGTGGAGTAGTCAGTAGGGAGGTCGTCTGGGGGATGGTGTTCAATGATTGAAGGAGGTCCGTCCGTCCTTGCCAGGAGATGCAAGAGGCACCAGACAAATTTTTTCCGACCACAAAAGGTCGCTCTTCCTAGCCCTCCGTCGGCGTACACACCCAATCAATTTCTTCCAAACATCCTCACAAAAATACGCGCAATACAAGAGAACCAGGAGCGCAGCGATACTCCCAAGACAAATCCCAGCCGTCTCCCCTTGAGAGAACCTCGGCGGCTTATCAGTGATAGGAATGATCGCCGCAATCGTGGAATTCAGACAACTGAGGAGGTCCAAGTCATAGTTCTTTGGGAGGGGCGTATCATCCGTGCTGTAATTCGAATAGAACGCGGTGTTGTTGTATCCCACCAACAGCAGTGCCACCGACGAGCTCCGGAAGAACTGCACTGCTTCCGCGGGATTTGGAGTCGGGTAGGAGCTGTTTGGTGGGGCGCCGTTTCCTTGTATAGAGACTACGGTGAAATCTGGTTGGACGAGGTGATCCTTGCACTTCTTGTTCACGTCCTCTACAGAGCTGGTAATGGTTTCCTGGTCCGCGTACATGTAGTAATAAGCGCTTTTGGACCTGAATGAGGCGATGGCAAGGGCCCCGCCAATTCTGTCGGAGCTATTGGGGAGGCCATACTGCGAAGGGACGAGGAGAGAAGGTCAGCGTGGCGCGAGTAGTGAATGGAGAGGTCACGGACCTCAGTAGCTATAAAAGCGTATTCGCCTGCGAGGGTGCCGGCAGCTAGTATGAATACAAGAGGGATGAAACCAAAGGGGAAGTTGCGTCCTGCTACCCCCGGTCCTGAGTAGCCGGGGTATCCACTTCCGTATACACTTCACATACGAGCTCGAATCAGCAGACGTTTATTTAGGATTAAAGTCGGGGTGCATGCATACCGGGTACCGTATATCTGTTCACGAGTGCCACCACCCACGGTTCGCCCAGCCCAAGGATGATCTTTCTCGATAAAGGTAGGTGCTGCTCCGCCTTTGGATCCAGTAGAATACTTGGTTTTTGTCCCTGAGATTTTACCGGAGGACTTGCCAGAGGAGCCTGGCGAATGACTGCCGCCTCCCTTGCCGCCACTGTGACCACCTCCTCCTCCTTTTGGAGAACGCTTAGTCAGAAATGGGACGAACATGTTGTTTTGTAAGATCGAATGTGGGTGGAAGTGGAGGGTGACGAGTGACGAGTGTGGCAGATACTGGGAGGAGACGATCAAGAGTTGGATTTATAGTGGCCACACATAACAATACCGTGCACTTGTTGAGTCAGGGAATAATTTCAAATGTGGACAAATGGATCGCACAAGGCATAGAGGCTGTGTGTTGTGTGGCCACACAGGCCCATTATAATGTATACTGTGGTAACAAATTAGAAAACAAGAAACTGAGGTGGACTCGCCGCGGGCAGTTACATGACAGCATGGCCAGAAGCTGCCCACACATCATACAGTTATTGTTATTGGTGGATCATCGAAAAAAGGAAACCAATCAACTTTAGCGCTGATAACTCGAACGATAACTCCGGTGGCAAACCTATGTGAGCTTCTGCACTGGAGAATCTCTCTCTTTACTAGGGAGCGAAGCTAAGTTGGGTTGAGTGAAGCAACGGAGGAGTCAGAAGACAAGAACGTCACGGTCAAGTGCTGTTTGCCTTAGCTTGGCCATCGTTGGCGCCACAACTTGCACGTGCCACTGGCGCCTATCAACGCCCACGGGGGACGAGCGCGTGCCTGGGGAACATTTGCACCGCCTTCGTCACGCGTTAGACTAAGTACTCCACCTTGGCTCCTCCCCAGGATTGCCATGTATTGGGGCTGTGGGCCGGTGTGGGGCATAGCGTGTCCGAGATCTAAATCTTTAGTCTCTCCTAGACAGACTCATCTTGGATTCTTGAAGGATTCAAGTGGGATGTTGAAAATTTGGTAAGGCTCATCTGGAGTTGGACATCACTACCAGTACGCCATAACATATAACTTCTTATACGTAGCCTAGCCATCCTGACATATCATTAGTCAATCCTCCCTTCCTCTACGGACCCTTCTTTCAAAGATTTCAACAACCCACACCTAACTGTTATGCACAGTGACTGTCGACCAACTTATACATCTATCGCTTCCTCGACCCTTGTGACACTTTCCCCAGCTTTCCAGGGTACGCCGATGGTCGCGAACTTGTTGCGCACACATATGTCCTCGCTCTCAGTAGCCCCTCCTGGTTGTCCATTGGTAAACGTGTTCAAGGACGTTGTCAGGTTGATTGACAAAACACCCTTTCTTGACAGACCTTCTGATCAAGGGTAACCCTCCCAACTTCCCATTCGACCAGGTTCCTATCGATTTTGAACGGATCAAGGTATCTCGATAGACGATAAAGAACTTGCCAGTTTCTTCTGCATTCGGCATTTGTGACTCATAGGGTCCTGGCCTACCACCAGTTCTTAGTCCGACAGCTATTGTAGAACTCTCGCTGTGTCGACATTCAAGTTATCGCATCCGGCGGGCTGCTTCAATATTTCAATATCATGTGACCCGCGATGTTCTATATTTGTGCTTTCATAAACTTCATCTCTAATCAGTTGGGGAAGGCTACGCTTTATCAGTCCTACTTATCAGCTCTGCTGGCAGTTGAGTATCGATGTTCAATGGTTGGAACGTTCAAGAATGGTTGACTCTGACCGGGAGGCATGATCGGAGTGTTCAAACATAGCAGCCAATCTGATCACTGATGTGGATAATATTATGTAATGCGGGCCAGCCTCGGCCCCTAGAGAATCCTTGACTTTCTTTAACTTGCTGGCATTGACTACAGCAACGAGATAACGACCACTGCGACTGGGGGCAACATGCTGGAAATTCCAAGACGAAACGTAAACAACCTACAAGTCAACTTGAATCTGTGCCCGCCGTGACCATCATCTTGTTTGCATCGTGTCTTGCGTTGTTACTATGACTTGAACGTGGCCTTATCAGTGTTATCGACAGACAAAGGCAACACTACCTTGTCCTTATACGGGTTGTTCGATTTTGGCCTTGTCTGTCAATTCTATCACGCATTTAAACAAAGCGTTGAGTGCCAACTCTTCGATACCAGTACTTCTCAATCCCCCCACCCTACACGAAATGAGGTCTGTGTCATGAGCTACTGTATAGATTTCCGCCAGTAACTGTCATCTGCACCAGCCCTCCATCCTTGTCGGGCCAGGTTCAAACTGACACCCGCGATGTACTATCAAAACACGATCTTCGCGACGACAACGACGACGTTCTTATTCTGACTGATAGCAAGGTAGCGAAGGTGGTTCTCTGCCTCCGTGCGTCGAATACTCCGAACGACCTCCTAACCCCCCTTCAGAATTCTGGCCTTTATACTCTTTGCTCTGCTTCCATCGAGACTACATACTCCGAATGCATCTTCAGATATTTTTTCAACGAGGTCTTGAAGGGGTGACCAGAAATCGCAATCCAATCCAATCAATCTAATGGAACAGATCAGATCCCAGCGATGTGTTCTGTTTGCTCATGGTTACGCAATACCATTGAACAACAATGAATGGTTCGCACCCTCACAAATTCTCATTCACGTTCATGGTCCTCAAAAATACGGTTCACAGCTCTCCAATTCTGTGCCATTCAAGGCCGTCCGACTTGCGCCCGGCGTGCACACCTGCATGATATCATCAACCATCAAACTCCTATCTTTCGTTCTTTCATCATCCTCAGAGTCGATCCCCAGCATTTAGCTCATAGATTCACTTTCTCGTCTTCAAAGATGAACAACATATGAACTTTCTTTCGCGATGCTTGTGCATCTTCTGGAATCTTCGTTTTGGCATTATCCATGGTCCAATACCGATTTAGGTGGTGTGTGATCTGCTGTCCGGGTGTCTGGCGACAGTTGGGAAAGCTTCTGCAGATCTGTCTATCGAAAGAATAGATGGCCCTGATTATCATTCGACATAGACACATAGACACAAAAGAAGTCTTAAGACCATCTAGCGTGGGGCTACTTGTCCATGGCTCGCATCTTGCTAGATGACTCGTTGACCGACCACTTGACTTCCATACAGAGAGGTGACTGGGACTCCTCTGATGAAATCGGTAGCATCT
Source organism: Tephrocybe rancida (assembly GCA_018858115.1). Lineage (NCBI taxonomy): Eukaryota > Fungi > Basidiomycota > Agaricomycetes > Agaricales > Lyophyllaceae > Tephrocybe > Tephrocybe rancida. Next base: position 88,338 of record JABCKT010006475.1, read on the forward strand.
ATATCGGAGGATCTGCCATTATCGTTGGAGGAGGCCATGTTACGTTCGACCTCAATTTCACAGGTAAGATTCCTTCACACACCAGTCTCGATTCATCCTCGTCTCACGAAACCTGTGAAAGGAACGTCCATCGCTTTCTACGGCCATATTTTAAGCGATCAATTTCCCGGCAACGACACGTACAACTCGGTGACTGTCGACAACGCGTCAACGGTCAATATATTCCTTCCTCAGGGTAACGTCGTTAACCTCTGGTACGAAACACCGAGGATGCCAGATAACAACACGACACACACCATCCTCCTCCGCGACTTTCCGACGATGTTGATTGACTATGCGGTGGTCACTGCAGGGCGAGAGACCCCACTTACAAGCCAGACCTTATTAGTGGACGATACAGATGCCGCCATTGAATATACTGGGAGCTGGACGCGGAGCTCGAGCGTTATCAAAGGGACAAATGCCACGAGTAGGGCACCTGTCGGTGGCTCAACCTATGGGACTGGTGACCAACACGCATCTGCTACATTTCGATTCACTGGTAAGTTCATTTTCGAAGTCATCGCAATCTTTTACTGATATTCTCAATGATTAGGAACTGCGGTATCGGTCTACGGTATCAGCCCCTCTGATGATGGAGTGGTCATGAACTTTACTCTGGACGGGAATGTCTCGAGAGTGAATCAGTATAATGCAACCTTTCCTGACCCTAACTTCCTCTGGTACTCTCAGCACGATCTGTTCCCGGGAAATCATATGCTCGTTATGCAATTCGCGTCTGACACATCTACACGGAACTTTACCTTGGACTATTTCACGTACATACCCTCCTTCGACACCCTCGCTTCTCTCGCGCTGACTACGCCGGGATCGGCCTCGACCAACAAGCTTCGTCGAACTGTTATTGGAGCAGTGGTAGGGCCCACTACTTTCTTGCTTATTGTGTTGGCGTTGCTATGCTGGAGGAGGAGGCGGGCTATATCTAAGAGATTGAAGCTATCTTCGCTCGAAGGTGCGTCCTCCTGTTTACATCCAAATGTAACGCATCTGACATCTATCCGTTACCCAACAGCAATCCCATACACTTTTACTTCACCAAGTGACAGCGATGGCAGCACGCGATCCTTGGTTCCCAGCACTTCTAGACTTCCAGGGCCATCTCCGTCAACGGAGCTCTCCAATAACAGCCCAATGCTCGAGGTCCAACGTAAACCGCGACTTCCTGGGCATCCTACACCATCACGAATCGCCCACCAGATTGATACTTCGAGGCCATTTCTACAAGAAGCCCGAAAGCCACCTTTACCACGGGCGTCACGACCGATCACTACTGAACAGGATCGTCCTGCACTTCAGGCCCAACATAAACCTCCACTACCTGGAACTCCCTCTCAATCTACTCAAGGAGTGCACGATACTGAGCTCCTCGATAATAGCCCAATGCTCGAGGTCCAACGAAAACCGCGACTTCTCGGGCATCCTACATCACCGCAAACCGCCCACCAGAGTGATACTTCGAGGCCATTTCTACAAGAAGTCCGAAAACCACCTTTACCACGGGCGTCACGACCGACTGCTACTGAACAGGATCATCCTGCACTTCAACCCCAACATAAACCTCCACTACCTAGAACACCCTCTCGACCTACTCAGGGAATGCACGATACCGAGCCCGAACCCCCTCACGAACAACACAAGTCTCCCCTCCCTAGACATTCGCCTCAACAAACCCCCGAGTCCCGTGATTCAGAACCTCAATCTCTTCAGATACAGCATAATACACATCTTCGCGACGAATCGTCTCGAAGGCCTCACTCAGGACGCGTCGAAGAGCCCCTACCGCCTCACGAGGAAGTACATAAACCCACTCTACCTGGAAGCCGAACGCCGTCCGAAAATCCTGCATCAGCGATCCAAGAACAGCGAAAGTCTATACTTCCAGGTCGATACCAGTCAACCGAGGCACACGATAGACAAGAAGGTGCGGTGACTGTACGGGAGCACCGCAAATCACCCATCGCTGGCACGTCGAGTCGAGCTCCAGGCGCAGGCGGGAGAGGAAATGTTCGAGCTTCCACAGTTGGCCCTCCTCCGGAAGGCACGATCCAACGACACGATGTTCCCCATCTTCAAGAACAGCACAAGCCTCGCCTCACCGTCCTTGCGACTGAGGATATCAGGGGTGAGGGTCGCGCAGATGAAAATCTCCGGATTGATACTGCTCAACCTTATCCCACACCGGCACTTGTAGATGTCCCCCAAAGCGCGACAGAATCCACTCGGAGCCCAACACGTCGTAGAATGAGATGGTTGACATTCCGACGAAGTGAGGCTGCGCATAGTGAGCTACACCATTGTCCCTGCAAAAATGTGAGCATTGACGAACGTAATCTCCAGTCCAGCCATTCATGCTCTCAAGCCCCAGCGCTCCCCCATCCGAAATTCAGGAGCTACGGAAATCACCAAGCGCTACCATGTCGACCGGAGCTCCTTCTGGACAAGGCGGAGAAGGAAATGTACGAGGTCAAGAAGGTGGAACTCCTAACGGCGACGTTCCCCGTATTCAAGAACAGCGGAAGCCACGCCTCACTGTCCGCGCAGGTGAAGATATCAGAGAGGCGCGTCGTGTAGCTGAGACCACCACCCCTGCACGAAACGGTACTGCTCAGCGTCTTGAACCTACTCCAGTCGACAACCACTCCGAAACCCCGGGCGTACAATCACCAACTATCCGCAGCGCGACCGAATCCGCACAAAGCCCAACGACGCGCCGGCAAACGAGATGGTGGGCTTTCAGGCGAAGCGACCTTGCCCATAGTAAGCTCCACCCATCGTTTCCACATTTCTGTGAGCACTGAAGAACATATTTTCCAGTCGAGCCTTTCCTCCTCCCGAGCCCCAGCGCCCACTCTTCCGAGCATCGAACCCCTGTCAGCGCCTATCCCGACACTCCATCGAGGGGAAGAGAGGAACGAAATGTGGATGAGGGCGGTGAAGGAGTGCGACAGATGCTGGAAAGCGCGAATCTGAGGTTGACGGTGCTAGAGAATGACAGGGCCAATCCCAGGGTGCCGCCGCCGCCGCCGTATGAGTCGGATGCGTGATAGACTTGATAGTTTGAAACATTGAACGGTTGTGTTGATAGTTGGAAGTTGATAGAGGAGTGGTAGTGCGTATCTTGTAATTCGTAAGGTCGTTGAAGCTTTGAGGCCGAATTCAATTAGGATAGAGTGTTACAACGTAAGGACGAAAACACTGCTGACGCCTTCAATTTCTTGATGGCGACGACGTTCTTTTTCTGGCTGGAGGCGGGGTTTCTCAGGCTAACTCGGAACCCCTCTCTTCTGCGTCCTCGGCATTCGAAGAGATACTTCGGCAGGGAATATATGAATCTCATGCGCACAGACTTCGCATTATGCAACTTCTTGATCCACCCGATGACATTGACCGTTTCCTATGGGCTTTGTCTGACGCCGTAGAATGTGATCATATTCAAGTCATTCGAATTGAGCCGCGCTCATCATTTAACAGGTTCTTCCCACCGCCCCCATTACCGGCGCCGTACTTCGCATGAGCTAAGCACGATGCTCTGTATCAAGCTAGGCATCGAGCGTTGATGCAGCTGTCCTCGATCTACTTAACTTCACCAATAAACCTGCCTCTTTACGATTACGATTCTTCTGGTACGGCTGAAAAACATGTCGTCGCGTTAGATCTTGCGAAGGAGTGCGATGTACCCTGAATCCGATTTATATTGATGTATGCGCTAACACGATGCACACCCAACAGAATCTATGAACTGGTATACAATGGTCTGCTTAGCAAGGAGGACGGAGAGGCTATACTTGTTCTCAGGAATATGGTGCAACAGACTTATGCTCTCACTGCTCTCGCATGCAGACAAATGCAAAAACAAGACCGCGTGCGCGAACTTGAAAGCGAAGTGGTTTTCTGCCTCCGTGCGTCGGATACTCCGAACGGCCTCCTAACCCCCCCTTCCTGAGAATTTCGGCCTGTGTACTCTTTGCTCTGCTCCATCGAGACTACATACTTCGAATGTATCTTCACATATTTTTTCGACGAGGTCTTGGAAGGAAGGGTGACCAGAAATTGCAATCTAATCGAATCATGTCAATCTAATTGAACAGATCAGATTCCACCAATGTGTTCTGCACGTCCATGGTCGTGACCTGTCGTGACGCAGTACCTTCGAACAACAATGTTCCCACTCTCACAAATTTTCTTTCGTGCTCATGGTCTCCAAAAATACGGTTCACAGTTTTCCAATTCTGTGCCACCCAAGGCCGCCCGACTTGCACGCGCCGTTCACACCTGGCATGATATCGTCAACCGTCATGCTCCTATCTTTCGCTCTTCAACTTCCTCAGAGTCGATCCTCAGAATTTTGCTCATAGATTGAATCCCCCCCGTCCCGGAAGTTGACTTACATATGAGCGTTCTTTTGCGACGCTTGTTCATCTTCTGGAATCTTCGTTTTGGCATTAGTATCCGTGGCCCAAAGCCGATTTGGGTGGTGTGTGATCTTCTATCTAGATGTCTAACGACAATTGAGACAGCTTCTGCAGATCTGTCTATCAAATGAATAGATAGCCCTGATTATCATTCGAAACCGACATATTACAAAAGAAGTCTCAAGACCGTCTAGCGTGGGGCTACTTGTCCATGGCTCGCATCTTGCTAGATGACTCGTTAACCGACCACTTGACTTCCATCGAGAGAGGCGTCTGGGACACCTCTGATGAAATCGGTAGCATCTATATCGGAGGATCTGCCATTGTGGTTGGAGTCAGTCATGTTATGTTCGACCTCAACTTCACAGGTGAGATTCCCTCATGCACCAGTCTCGATTCATCCTCGTCTGACGAAATCTGTGAAAGGAACGTCCATCGCTTTCTACGGCCACCTTTTAGGCGATCAATACCCCACCAACGACACGTACAACTGGGTAACTGTCGACAACGCGTCAGCGGTCAATATATTCCTTCCTCAGGGTAACGTCGTCGACCTCTGGTACGAAACACCGAGCATGCCTGACGCGACACACACCATCTTCTTTCACGACTTTCCGACGATGTTGATTGATTATGCGGTGGTCACTGCAGGGCGAGAGACCCCACTTACAGGCCAGACCTTACTGGTGGACGATACGGATGCCGGCATCGAATACACTGGGAGCTGGATGCAGAGCTCGAGCGTTATCCAAGGGACGAATGCCACGAGTAGGGCACCTGTCGGTGGCTCAACCTATGGGACTGGTGACCAACACGCATCTGCTACATTTCGATTCACTGGTAAGTCCATTCTCGAGGCCATCGCAACCATATACTAATATTCTCAATGATTAGGAACTGCGGTATCGGTCTACGGTATCAGCCCCTCTGAGGATGGAGTGGTCGTAAGCTTTACTCTGGATGGGAATATCTCACGGATGAATCAGTATAACGCAAGCCTCCCCGACCCCAACTTCCTCTGGTACTCTCAGCACGATCTGTTCCCGGGAAATCATACGCTTGTTATGGAATTCGCATCTGACACATCCACACGGAACTTTACCTTGGACTATATCACATACACACCGTCCTTCGACACCCTCGCTTCTCTCGGGTTGACTACGCCAGGATCGGCCTCGACCAACGAGCTTCGTCGAACTATTATTGGATCAGTGATGGGGCCCACTACTTTCTTGCTTGTCGTGTTGGCCTTGCTATGCTGGAGAAGGAGGCGGGCTGCATCTAAAAGATTGAAGCTATCTTCGCTCGAGGGTGAATCGTCCTTTTTACATCCAAACGTAACGCATCTGACATTTACCCGTTACCCAACAGCGACCCCATACACTTTTACTTCGATAAGTGACAGCGACGGCAGCACGCGATCCTTGGTCCCCAGCACTTCCGGACTTCCAGGGCCATCTCCGTCAACCGAGCTCCCCAATAACAGCCCAATGCTCGAGGTCCAACGTAAACCGCGACTTCCTGGGCATCCTACATCATCACAAACCGCCCACCAGAGTGAAACTTTGAGGTCATTTCTACAAGAAGTCCGAAAGCCACCTTTACCACAGGCGTCACGGCCGACCACTATTGAACGGGATTGCCCTGCACTCCAGCCCCAACATAAACCTCCACTACCTGGAGCTCCCTCTCGATCTACTCAGGGAGTGCACGATACCGAGCCCGAACCAGGGCCATCTCCGCCAACCGAGCTCCCCAATAACAGCCCAATGCTCGAGGTCCAACGTAAACCGCGACTTCTTGGGCATCCTACATCACCGCAAACCGCCCACCAGAGTGATACTTCGAGGCCATTTCTACAAGAAGTCCGAAAATCACCTTTACCACAGGCGTCACGACCGACCGTTACTGAACAGGATCATCCTGTACTTCAGCCCCAACATAAACCTACACTACCTGGAACTCCCTCTCGGCCTGCTCAGGGAGTGCGCGATACCGAGCCCGAACCTCTTCACGAACAACACAGGTCTCCCCTCCCTGGGCGATCGCCTCAAAAAGCTCCCGTGTCTCGCGATTCAAAATCTGAACCTCTTCAGAAACAGCATAAATCGCGTCTCCCTGACGAATCATCTCGAAAGCCCCACTCAAGACATGTCGAAGAGCCTCTACCCGAAGAAATACGTATACTCACTCTACCTGGAGGCCGAACGCCGCCCGAGGATCCTGCATCAGCGATCCAAGAACAGCCAGAGTTTATACTTCCAGGCCGATCCCAGTTAGCGGAAGGGCACGATAGACAAGAAGGTGCGGCGACCGTACGGGAGCAGCGCAATTCAGCCATTGCTGGCACGTCGACTCGAGCTCCAGGCGCAGGTGGGGGAGGAAATGCTCGAGCTTCCGCAGCTGGCCCTCCTCCGGAAGGCACGATCCAACGACACGATGTTCCCCATATTCAAGAACAGCGAAAACCTCGCCTCACCGTTCGTGCAGCTGAGGATATCAGGGGTGAGGGTCGCGCAGACGAAAATGTGGCGGCTCTCCGGGTTGGTACTGCTCAACCTCATCCTACACCGGTATTTGTAGATGTCCCCCAAAGCGCGACAGAATCCACTCAAAGCCCAACACGTCGCAGAATGAGATGGTCAACATTCCGACGAAGCGAGGCCGCGCATAGTGAGCTACACCACCGTCCCCGCATAAATGCGAGCATTGACGAACGTATTCTCCAGTCGAGCCATTCATGCTTTCAAGCCCCAACGCTCCCTCATCCGAGATCCAGGAGCAGCGGAGAGCACCCAGCGCTAGCCTGTCGACCGGAGCTCCTTCCGGACAAGGCGGAGAAGGAAGTGTTCGAGGTCAAGAAGGTGGAACTCCTCCTGATGGCGACGTTCCCCGTATTCAAGAACAGCGCAAGCCACGCCTCACTGTCCATGCAGCTGAATATATCAGGGAGGCGCGTCGTGTAGCTGAGACCACCGCCCCTGCACGAAACGGTACTGCTCAACCTGAGCCTACTCCAGCCGACAACCACCCCCAAACCCCGGGCGTACAATCACCGATTATCCGTAGTGCAACTGAATCCGCACAAAGCCCAACGACGCGCCGACTAACGAGATGGTGGGCTTTCAGGCGAAGCGACCCTGCCCATAGTAAGCTCCACCCATCGTTTTCACATTTCTGTGAGCACTGAAGAACATATTTTCCAGTCGAGCCTTTCCTCCTCCCGAGCCCCAGCGCCCACTCTTCCGAGCATCGAACCTCTTTCAGCGCCCATCCCGACACTCCATCAAGAGGAAGAGAGGAACGAAATGTGGATGAGGGCGGTGAAGGAGTGCGACAGATGCTGGAGAGCGCAAATCTGAGGTTGACGGTGTTGGAGAATGACAGGGCCAATTCCAGGGTGCCGCCGCCGCCGTATGAGTCGGATGCGTGATGGACTTGAGAGTTTGAAACCTTCAACGGTTGTGTTGATAGTTGGAAGTTGATAGAGAGGCAGTAGTGTCTATCATGTAATTTGTAAGGTCGTTCAAGCTTTGAGGTCGAATTCAATGAGGATAAAGTGTTACCGCATATGGACAAAAATACCTCTAACGCCTTGAATTTCTCGATGGCGACGACTACGTTCTTATTCTGGCTGGTGGAAGGGTTTTTCATGCTAACTAAGAAACCCTCTCTTCTGCATCCTCGGCATTCAAAGAGATGCTTCGGCAGGGAATACATGGATCTCATGCGCACAGACTTCGCATTATACAACTTCTTGATCCACCCGATGACATTGACCGTTTCCTATGGGCCTCCTCTGACACCGTAGAATGTGATCATATTATTTGAATTGGACCGTGCTCATCATTTAACAGGTTCGTCCCACCGCCTCCATTGTCGGCACCGTTCCATTTCATTCTTGGCGTACTTCGCATGAGCCAAGTACGATGCTCCGTATCAAGTTAGGCTTCGAGCGTTGGTGCATTTGTCCTCGATCTACTTGACTTCACCAATAAATTTGCCTCCTTAAGATTACGACTCTTCTGGCACGGTTGAAGAACATGTCATACCGTTGTATCTTGCGAAGGAGTGCGATATACCCTGGATCCGACCCATGTCGATGTACACGCTAAAAGGATGCACACCCAACAGAACCTTGAACTGGTATACAATGGTCTACTTAGTAGGGGGGACGGAGAGGCTATACTTTTCTCAGGAATACGGTGCAAAAGAGTTATGCTCTCACTGCTCTCGCGTGCGGACAAATGCAAAAACAAGACCGCGTGCGCGAAAGCGAAGGTAGTTTTCTGCCTCCGTGCGTCGGATACTCCGAACGACCTCTTAACCCCCCTTCAGAATTCTGGCCTGTGTACTCTGTGCTCTGCTCCATCGAGACTACATACTTCGAATGCATCTTCAGATATTTTTTTCAACGAGGTCATGGAGGAGTGACTAGAAATCGCAATCTAATCTAATCGTGTCAATCTAATTGAACAGATCAGGTCCCACCGATATGTTCTGCACGTCCATGGTCGTGACGCAGTACCATCGAACAACAACGATTGGTTCCCACTCTCACAAGTTTTCATGTTCATGGTCCTCAAAAATACGGTTCACAGCTCTCCAATTCTGTGCCACCCAAGGCCGTCCAACTTGTGCCTGACGTGCACACCTGGCATGATATCATCAACCGTCAAGCTCTTATCTTTCGCTCTCTCATCATCCTCAGAGTGGATCCCCAGCATTTAACTCATAGATTGACTTCCCCCGTCTTGGAAGTTGAACTATATATGAGCTTTCTTTTGCGACGCTTGTGCACCCCCCCGGAATCTTCGTTTTGGCATTATGCATTGTCCAATACCGATTTAGGTGGTGTGTGATTTGTTGTCTGGGTGTCTAACGACAGTTGAGAAAGCTTCTGCAGATCTATCTATCGAAAGAAAAGATAGCCCTGATTATCATTCAAAGCCGACATAGACGCACAAAAGAAGTCTCAAGACCGTCTAACGTGGGACTACTTGTCCATGGCTCTCATCCTACTAGATGACTCGTTGAGCAACCACTTGACTTCCATACAGAGAGGCAACTGGAACAATACTGGAGAAATCGATAGTATTTACATCGGAGGGTCTGCCATTGTCGTTGCAGTCAGTCATGTTACGTTCGACCTCAACTTCACAGGTGAGATTCCTTCACGCACCAGTCTCGATTCATCCTCATCTGACGAAATCTGTGAAAGGAACGTCCATCGCTTTCTACGGCCACCGTTTAAGCGATGAAGACGTGAGCAACGACACGGAAAACTGGATAATTGTCGGCAACGTGTCATCGGTCAATTTGTTCATTCCTCAGGGTAACGTCGTTGACCTCTGGTACGAAACACCGAGCATGCCAGACAACAACACGACACACACCATCCTCTTCCGCGACTTTCCGTCGATGTTGATTGACTATGCGGTGGTCACTGCAGGGCAAGAGACCCTACTTACAGGCCAGACCTTACTGGTGGACGATACGGATGCCGCCATTGAATATACTGGGAGCTGGACGCGGAGCTCGAACGTTATCCAAGGGACGGATATCACGAGTAGGGCACCTGTCGGTGGCTCAACCTATGGGACTGGTGACCAACACGCATCTGCTACATTTCGATTCACTGGTAAGTCCATTCTCGAGGCCATCGCATCCTTAAACCAATATCCTCAATGATTAGGAACTGCGGTATCGGTCTACGGTATCAGTCCCTCTGAGGATGGAGTGGTCGTAAGCTTTACTCTGGATGGGAATGTCTCAAGGATGAATCAGTATAACGCAAGCCTCCCTGACCCCAACTTCCTCTGGTACTCTCAGCACGATCTGTTCCCGGGAAATCATACGCTTGTTATGGAATTCGCGTCTGACACATCTACACGGAACTTTACCTTGGACTATATCACATACACACCGTCCTTCGACACCCTCGCTTCTCTCGGGTTGACTACGCCAGGATCGGCCTCGACCAACAAGCTTCATCGAACTATTATTGGATCAGTGGTGGGGCCCACTACTTTCTTGCTTGTCGTGTTGGCGTTGCTATACTGGAGAAGGAGGCGGGCTGTATCTAAAAGATTGAAGCTATCTTCGCTCGAGGGTGAATTGTCCTTTTTACATCCAAATGTAGCACATCTGACATTTACCCGTTACCAAACAGCAATCCCCTACACTTTTACTTCACCAAGTGACAGCGACGGCAGCACGCGATCCTTGGTTCCCAGCACTTCTAGACTTCCAGGGCCATCTCCGTCAACCGAGTTCCCCAATTACAGCCCAATGCTCGAGGTCCAACGTAAACCACGACTTCCTGGGCATCCTACATCACCACAAATCGCCCACCAGAGTGATACTTCACGGCCATTTCTACAAGAAGTCCGAAAGCCACCTTTACCACAGGCGTCACGACCGATCACTGCTGAACAGGATCGTCCTGCACTTCAGGCCCAACATAAACCTCCACTACCTGGAACACCCTCTCGATCTACTCAGGGAGTGCACGATACCAAGCCCGAACCAGGATCATCTCCGTCAACCGAGCTTTCCAATAACAGCCCAATGCTCGAGGTCCAACGCAAACCGCGACTTCCTGAGCATCTTACATCACCACAGATCGCTCACGAGAGTGATACTTCGAGGCCGTTTCTACAAGAAGTCCGAAAATCACCTTTACCACAGGCGTCACGGCCAACCACCACTGAACAGAATCGTCCTACACTTCAGCCCCAACATAAACCTCCACTACCTGGAACTCCCTCTCGACCTACTCAGGGAGCGCACGATATCGAGCCCGAACCTCTTCACGAACAACACAAGCCTCCCCTCCTTGGGCAATCGCCTCGACATGCCCCCGAGTCCCGTGATTCAGAACCTCAACCTCTTCAGAAACAGCATACATCACGTCTTCCCGACGATTCGTCTCGAAGGCCTCACTCAGGACGCGTCGAAGAGCCCCTACTGCCTCTCGAGGAAGTACGTAAACCCATTCTACCTGGAGGCCGAACGCGGCCCGAGGATCCTGCATCAGCGATCCAAGAACAGCGAAAGTCTATACTTCCAGGTCGATCCCAGCCAGCCGAAGCACACGATGGACAAGAAGGTACGGCGACCGTACGGGAGCAGCGCAAATCACTCATCGCTGGCACGTTGACTCGAGTTCTAGGCGCAGGCGGGAGAGGAAATGTTCGAGCTTCCGCAACTGGTCCTCCTCCGGAAGGCACGATTCAACGACACGACATTCCCCATATTCAAAAACAGCACAAGCCTCGCCTCACCATCCGTGCAGCTGAGGATATCAGGGGTGAGGGTCGCGCAGACGAAAATGTGGCGGCTGTCCGGATCGATACTGCTCAACCTTATCCCACACCGGTACTTGTAGATGTCCCCCAAAGCGCGACCGAATCCATACAAAGCCCAACACGTCGCAGAATGAGATGGTTGACATTCCGACGAAGCGAGGCGGCGCATAGTGAGCTATACCATTGTCCCCACATAAATGTGAATATTGACAAACGTATTCTCCAGTCGAGCCTTTCATGCTCACAAGTCCCAGCGCTCCCTCATCCGAAATGCAGGAGCAGCGGAAGTCGCCCATTGCTGGTCTCTCGACTGGAGCTCCTTCTGGACAAGGCGGAGAAGGAAGTGTTCGAGGTCACGAAAGTGGAACTCCTCCTGATGGCGACGTTCCTCGTATTCGAGAACAGCGGAAGCCACGCCTCACTGTCCGTGCAGGTGAAGATATCAGGGAGGCGCGCCGTGTAGCTGAGATCACCACCCCTGCACGAAACGGTACTGCTCAACCTCAGCCTACTCCAGCCGACAACCACCCCCAAACCCCGGGCGTACAATCACCAATTATCCGCAGTGCGACCGAATCCGCACAAAGCCCAACGACGCGCCGCCAAACGAGATGGCGGGCTTTCAGGCGGAGCGACCCTCTCCATAGTAAGCTCCACTCATCGTTCCCACATTTCTGTGAGCACTGAAGAACATATTTTCCAGTCGAGCCTTTCCTCCTCCCGAGCCCTAGCGCCCACTCTTCCGAATATCGAACCCCTGTCAGCACCCATCCCGACACTCCATCAAGGGGAAGAGAGGAACGAAACGTGGATGAGGGCGGTGGAGGAGTGCGACAGATGCTGGAGAACGCGAATCTGAGGTTGACGGTGCTAGAGAATGACAGGCCCAATCCCAGGGTGCCACCGCCGCCGTACTATGAGTCGGATGCGTGACGGACTTGAGAGTTTGAAACATTCAACGGTTTTTTGATAGTTGGTTGATAGAGGGGCAGTAGTGCCTATCATGTAATTCGTAGGGCCGTTGAAGCTTTGAAGTCGAATTCAATTAGAATAACGTGTTACATACAGCATATGGACGAAACACTGATAGGTCAATCGAGTCTTCCCTCCATTCATAACCAGTTCCAGTTTCAAATTTCAGCCGTGAGATACATAAACATGAGATCTCACCCACGAATCCTTGAACTCTACGATAACGCATATTTTAATAACCCGCATAGCGCGCCCTGGAGGTCACAAGCCCGCTACTACTCACTCCTTACACTGGCATTTTCATTCGTAGGTACTATATATAGTCATTGTAGTTCATCTAAAGAAACATTCCCGGTTATGTTGAACACACTGCATATCAGTATGTCAAGTAGCCGTCTGCCATCGCCGCCACAAGGACTGATATAGAAATGTCCAGTAACAACGTCCAATTACCCAGTCCGATTATGCAGAACAGTTCCTCCCAAAACTGACGACGACCATTATTGTGTGTCGTAAACTATACCGCGGCAGCCCCGGCACATCCTCTCTCCCCAGAGCCAGTCCCGTGGTTCCAGTGCCCGAACGTTTCGCTCTGCGGGACCCCATCGCCGACCGAAATAAACAACCCTCACTTTCTCGCGAATAACCTCACCGTTCAAGTGCACACAACACGGAGGGTCTCTTCAAACAGCCAACTCCACGTCGTCCTCATCCCCCTGTCCATCAGGCGCTCCCTACCCATGAAACATCGGATCCTGTCCTCGGTGTCCAGTAACGAGACGCTGCCGTCTTCTCGCTGTGCACTGTCCGTTATGTCCCCCTATGTCCCCTTCAGCTAGAGTGACATGGAATAGTTTGGCACTCGTAACACTGCATTTTCACATATAACATAGTGAAGTGCGGGTACGTAGCTCCAGAATCCTTGTTCCCTCGCAAGAGACAGCCAGCCAAGACTCTCTGTTCTACCAGATCGTCGAATGTGTTAGGGGCCACCGTGCGCAGCTTGCCTTCCAACAACAGCAAGACTGCCTCGCATGAGTATCTCTTTGGCAGCACGGAAGATAGCGTTGAATTCGCCAGCGGTCATGCGTTCATCCAGGCCCATTGTGTCCCCCCTATCCAAAAAATGTCAGTACCACTGGTGGCAAACATGCACGAGCAACTCACAAACGAATGTTGGTGCGGCGTGCACTCGGGTCTGAAATGGATGTGGATGTGAGGAACGGTGATATGGGATTATCCGTGGATTGACCCCGTTCCCGGCTATGACAAGAGTGTCTCAGGACCGGAGGCCAAGAGAGGAGTGCAGCCGTTTCAATATGATTTAAAGACCTTCATTGACAGAGCGACTCGGCCCAGTAATCATTCCATGGTGTCAACGCTTTGACACGCGCATACCTGCCGGAAGAGATGGGTGGAAATATGGAAGACCTGTTGTCGTTGCGACTGACGCGGCAGTGGAAAGGGCTCAGGCCCGTTCCAATTAGCCGTTTGTTGAAGAGCCCCCTGTGGATATTTTGGGCATCCAGGAGGAGTTCGTGGGCGACGCAATATCTGGCTCGATCAACGATTGGCGGAAGTAGACGCGAGCTATCGCTTCACAACACGCTGGCTCTACGATGGCCTGTTGAAGGTATGAGATGGGATCTGAAAGGTATTCTAGGACTTACTAGAGTATAGGTGCTACAAATCACGTAACAAAGGTGTGTGTGTGGCTAAATGCAGACCATACGCAAACGCACTGCGTAGGAGGATGGAGATGTCCCCAGGGCTTTCATCGAGAGAAAGCGTATGAAACGCGGTGCGGGTGTGTTGCCACTCAAGGAGGATTGTCGTGTAAGAGTCGCACACGAGAGAGGCTGCCACAGCGTACAGATGGAGAAACCTAAATTTATCTGTAAGGTATAATAGCCCTTCTGACGCTTCGGCGGACAAAGGACTGGGTTGAAGGCAGGGTGTGGAAACGCTTGTTAAATATCAGAACACATCTTGCGATGTTGTACGCCGATTTAATAAGCCCTGTCATATGATGGGCGTCTTCTTGAGGCAGGTGGATGCAGATGTTGTCGCGTGATGTTTTGGGGCGGTTGAGCCATAACATCTGGAAGAATGGTGAGTGGTGGCTGAGTATAGATGCGTGAACGCGTAGAGTTTGAGTGTTGTATAAATTGAACGGCTCCAACGTGTCGTAAACCAAGGACATGGGGAGCAAACGTGTGTTCGGGGCGAAGGACACTGGGAGATGAATCAGCAGACGCCAAAAATAGCACACGTATTTGGGGGCGGGGGAACGAAGGATGTGAAAGTGTGAGGAAGAGGGGAGAACAGCGGCGGGAAGTCACCTGACATACGCGACCAGAAATGCCAAGCCCGGGCCTCACTTTAGCGTTTACTGTATTTCCGTCGTGCCGCAAGAAACCCACTACAGAGAAGCGGGCTTCCTCTAGCTTTGAACATGCATGAACCTTATCGAGGTGTTAGTTTGTCCAGACACGGAAGAACAGTTACGTGGCACGGACCTTTCGTGGTGGCAATTGCGAGGCATCAATCATATACTGGAACGTGCTTTCTTTCCTCTTGCTCTGCTCACTGTTCAACTAATTCGTCCAAAAGTACACCAAGTTTGCGCGATATATTAGAAGGTTATAATCATCACCATAGTTACATAGTCGTAAGGCTGGAAAAGTCGTATAAATCGTTAATATAAGTACAGGATACCATACACGCACAAGCCCAAGAACACAAGATGCCTCCAATCTTAGAAGAACTCTGACAGCGACCACATGAGGTACAATAAGCCGAGAATGCCCATATTCGGCGCTGTCAGCCCGGGAACACCATCGACGAGAGGTACAGCCGCCCCAATCGTTGAGTTAAGGCATGAAAGGAGAGTGGTATCGATTGAAGTGGGGAGTGGCACGTCCGGGGTTCCGTCATCTGCAAAGACCGCGGTATTGTTGTAACCATCGAGCGTAAGCGCAACGGTACTCGCCCTATAATACTGAATCGTTTGTTCAGGTTGAGGAAGAGCTGTAAACGAGTCGTTGTAAGGGGTCGCGACGAATGAGGAGCTCCCGTTATTCAAATTCCCAGAGCAGGACGCTTGAATCTCTGTAACTAGTGAGACGACGGTCGTATTGTCAGCAAGGAGGCGGTATGTCGTGTTCGAACTGGAGCTCGAAACGAATGCGGCCGTAACGAGAGGTCCTCCAGGACGGCTGCTGTTATTAGGCCGACCGTACTGTAAAAGGTACATGATAAGTTTGGTGATAAATTTGGTGACAAACTCTACAACACAGAAGCCATACCTCGGAGTTGTGCAGATAGAGTCCAGCACCCAATCCACCGACACCTCCCCAAGCTAGGGGCCAGAAAACGAAAGGGAAACCACGGCCAGCAACACCTCGACCAACAGTTCCAGGATAACCACTCCCATATTGCCTGCCACGAAGATTAGATTCTATAATTACAAGATCAAACATGTTCAACTTACGAAGTTCCGTAGACTTCAGCTCTCGTACCGCCTCCAGAATTTCGACCTGCAAAGGTCTGACCAGCTGGAATTGGTGCAGATTTTCCGCCTCCAGCACCAAAAGTGGTCGCACTTTTCGAGCTTCCCCCTGCGCTGATCGAGGAGGATCCACCTGAACCAGCCTTGCCTCCGCCTGAACCCGAACCAGCTTTGCCTCCGCCTCCTCCCTTTCCGCCTCCACCACCCTTTCTGCGGTACAATTTCTTCGCCTTCTTATTCGCACGTTCTGAAAAGAAAGGAACAAACATGCTCGGGTGCTTGATATGGCACACAAAAAAAACTATTGTCAGTAAGCCACAAAATAAACTCGGCGCCTTAAAACTCACAGAAACTGGGTCGTATTGGAAGGAAGAAGGCCGTCAATCCATTCTCATGTCAGGTTAAATCATGTCGCCGACTGTTACCGGCGGCGATATTTTCAAGTTCGCACTGCCTTTAAATCTCCCACGTGTCTCTTTCACTCTAATTTCCCAATTGGGAACCACACAGGATTGACCTTACCAAGCACCTCCTCCTCTTGCTCCTGACTACCCTTTCCGAGGCTACAATGGGAAACTTCTCGTTATCTGTCTTGAGTAATCCTATTTTATAGCTTCCAGCAATTCTTGCCGCTGGTGGACCGTGGCTGATGAAAAGGTATTATTATGACGGACCCCGAGGATGAGTCCTGAGTAAAGTCTAATTTGGGTGCCGTGTGGACAGACACTTGGGATTAGGATACGCCCGCGCCGCACCGCCTCTTTAAATGCCAAGGTACGTGCTGCCTAAATCTTATCACAATTTAAATTTGACCTTGGGCGCGTTCCTAGGCGACCGGTGACTCGACTGAGTTCTTAAGTTAACTTAGTGATTCATGCCTGTATTCCAAATTCGTTTTTGGAATACTTCAATCCAGTCACTCTCTTATACTCTCTATCTAGATAGTGCTAATGACTACCAAAGCTCTTCTCTTTGCTTTCTGAATAAGTACTTGCTATGATAACTTCTACTGATCGCACTCTTCCCTGCTCCGCCCCCTCCGCCTCCGACTCTTTATAGCCTACCCGGGCGCCATAAACTGCACAGCGCTGCCTCGTTGCGACAACTTCGGAAAAACGTCAGTATCAGGACATTTATCTTTTCCCCACGGATCGCCTTGTCAGCCATATGCAAGACCGCGTCGTTTGATTTTGCCTTGAAGTCAGTTTAACATGTTCTGCACCGTGGATCTTCAGAGGCTTACCTGCAGTACGTCCCTCCTTTCCTCAACACATTAAGCTACAATCAGCCGCAGATGCCGTTTTGATGCCATCTGTCTTGTCAATGTCAACCTTTATTGGAAGGGTGTGGCGCTGTAATATTGCCTCTTGATCAATTCTGCCGAACATGGGTGTATTCACCTGCCTTCGGCGCTCCGAATTGCTCCCCCCAGATCAAGGGATATCAGGACCCCGGAGAATCCCTACTAAGCCCAGATACCAATTCAGACGGATTTTTCGGATTTTAGGCCTTTGTCCTAGGTACATTTTCAGACGAAAACATGCCAAAAATGGCCCAGAGCCGGACACATATTTCAGACGGAGTGGGTGGAGGAAGTGCTGGGTCGGATACGATTTTCAGACGCCATGACCTCAAAGCCCGTGTGGCTCAGCAGTTAGTTGTGTCATGGCATGTAAAACATATGACTATGGACAAGTGTTCGAACCAATGGCGTCTCCTTTT